>JAXIVD010003103.1:0-49807 GCA_036785275.1 Cancer borealis
TTTGTTTTGTACTTTTCTAATCATTTACTATAAACATTTATTTAAACAGGATTAGCTTATTTTAATTAAAATCTATGTCAAGAGTGAATAATCGATGTAGCAAATCTTCCACCATTCCTTGCCGCTAGCTTGGTGTTGCCCCGTTGGCCTGTGTCCCTGTCCTGCCCTGCCCTGCCCTGCTCTGCCCTGCCCTGCTCTGCCCTTCCCTGCCCTGTCCTGTCCTGCCCTGTCCTGTCCTGCCGTGCCCCGTGGAAATGACTGAAGGGAGGCACACCTGCTCGCCCTTTTTGGAATAGGTGATGAACGACTCTTTCTTGTCAGCCTAAAACTAGTACTCTAGTCAGGTATATTTTCTTGTTTAAGTGTGTTTGCCTGTCAGGATAGCTTTGACTTTCCATGAGAGAGAGACAGATATATATATATATATATATATATATATATATATATATATATATATATATATATATATATATATATATATATATATATATTGTTACAAATGGGGAGATAATTTATTCTCTTAAGCCAGGTTCTAATGTAACATTAAAAACACAAAAACAAATGTGAAGTGAAAATTATTAAACAAAATTATTAAACAAAAATAAGTAAAGAAAAACAAAACAAAAGAAAAATAACAACAGTAACTGTAGTTATAATAATAGTTAACACAACGGGAATGTAATTTAAATCAAATAAAAGCCTGTAATTTCCACAGTAGAGTAATTAAATAAAATCACAACCAATGAAGGCCAAATTACAACACATACAGGCACATGTTGCTGCACAATTTAAATAAAAGGTTACTAACACACACGGACATACACTACAATAAAACAGAATGTTAATAAGGTTAAGGCAGAAAACTAACACATAGGCAAATAACAAATAAATAACAGGCAAGCAACACACAGTAATAATACTCACACGCTCACAGCATGACACAAAACGAGGCTTGGCATTGCCTCTAAGAAACACCTTCTTCGCCCGATATTACCTCCCAAACGGATTTCAAATCAGATGCCTCGGTATATATATGCACACACCGGGGGAAGGTTTCCTTTAGGTGTGAAATGATAGATTTGACCCAAGCGCAGCCCAGAGAGTGTACTTACTTGGTGTGAAACGATAGCTTTGACCAAAAATCGTGAAATCTCTCGGTAGCGAATTACTAAATAGCTAAATTATTTTACCAGTACGTAACAATATATATATATATATATATATATATATATATATATATATATATATATATATATATATATATATATTTATTTATATATATATATATATATATATATATATATATATATATATATATATATATATATATATATATATATAGAGAGAGAGAGAGAGAGAGAGAGAGAGAGAGAGAGAGAGAGAGAGAGATGATTGATTGCAAATGTTTTATTAATATTCTCATAATCATGTCATAATGTTTTAACATTTATTTTCTGAAAATATTTGCCACACACCTCTCTGGATCCAATGACGAACCAATTGAAATAATGCAATAAGTTATTTTTACAATATCAAAATGTGAATGTCAAAAATCAATCATTCAGAACACTTCACATATGCACGCCCACATACATATACATGCGTTCATCTCGCACCACTCGGCTCCTGAGGAGTCAGATCTGTAGAGGCGGGAACAAGCGCTCGACTGCTTCACACGATGACGATGGGGAAAAGGGCGCAAAAGTGGACTACTTCATTCTCATCCACCAGCTTCCACGTCACCACCACCGATATCTGGAGGGCAAAAGAACCTTACTGTCATGTTTTTTAATAAAGAAAATTATTTTCACGCATTAATTTTCCATAGATGGAGCTCAGACTAGACTTGGAGGAGAAGCCTTGACGTGAACTAAAAGACCTGTGTGTCTGCAGTTCTTATGTGGTATGATACTCACGGCTGGATATTCTTCCAGCACGGGCATCGAGGCGCTGTACTTGTACTTATGATCAGCTTGCAAGGGACAACTGTCATTCTCGAGCAGCGGGCAGCCTTCGGGGCCTGGCCAGGGGAAGTCCGTTCCCATTATGGTGGCCACGATGGTGGTGTACAGACTTGATGCGCTGCTGGCTGTTAGGCAGATTGAAAAAAATGCCGTGTTCAACTTAAAAAGCTCTGTTGTGGCGCTTATTGTTTTCCATGGACTGAGATTCTTTGGGGTGACGTATCACTAGAACCTTACTTGGGGTGAAGGTGATGTTGACGTTGTAGTTGCTGGGGCGATGCACTATGCACGGAGGAACATCGCAGTAGGACAGTGTGAAGTCGTGCACCTCTGCGGTCGAACCTGTGAATGAACAACATCACCCGTCACCCGTCAGTCATTGAATTTCCAACTACATGAATCACATGACATCTCACTCAACATGTCGGTGCAACAGTTATATCATTACAGTGAAACTATCTTGTTGAAACACTACAATGTTCCCTTAAATCATACCACTTTCCCGTTCACGTCAAGTTAGTTAGTGTATCATGTCGACGAGACTTGCTGGGGTTCAGTACCACCAGCCACATGAAGTCTCGCACCACGTCTTCAATCAGGACTTCGGCGGACATGTCAAGGCAGAGTGGTAATATTTTTCGTATGGTTAACTTTATTAGACACCTGTAGTTTCATACTTACAATCAAATCCTCCTTAATAAGTACTTTGTAGTAAACATGAATGCTATAAACAGTGCCGAAGGGGGGAGGGATGAGTATGCTGGACCAGGCTGCCTTCAAACAACCGTACATCAAACTTATCATTGAATTTCATGCATGCAGCACTATAACATTTCCTAAGTACCACGTAATATGTTGCTTTAGTAAAACAATACAACGAAATTATAAGAAGAACAAGGCAATGGATATATATATTCTTCTATTCAAAACACAAGGCAACCTTAAACTATGGTGTGTGCTTGGCCAAACCTACCACAGTCTTGGTAAACAGTAGCCTGAGATTCACCCAACACCAACGCCAACAACACCAGCACCAAAGACGCTGTACGAGTCTCCATTGCTGTTGTACCTTGAGAGTGAAGCAACCCACTGAATTGTTGATGTGGTAGCCAACGTTATATACAAAGGTCTTGCACCGTCACAGTCTATCCAGTATCGCGTTTTGAAGTATACCACAGATGGTGTGTCACGAGGGAAAGGGAGATATGGAAGCAAGCTGATTACGTGCCAAGAAAGGATGCAACTGGTTCATGATTTAGAAACATTCAATGAAGGGATTCTACGGTGATTGAGTTACCTGGAGAGATAGATAGATAGATAGATAGAGAGAGAGAGAGATAATACTCCAACAGACAGGAAAATATACAAACAGATGATACAGAAAAAGGGAGACAGCGACAGACAGAACGCCAAGAGTCTAACAGACAGACAAACAAAGACAGCCATGATATGTGGATGCATACTGTTGGGCAATACAATACTGAATGAATTATTCATCAGTGTATCAAGAACTGTGTTTTTTTTATGATTCTCTCTCTCTCTCTCTCTCTCTCTCTCTCTCTCTCTCTCTCTATATATATATATATATATATATATATATATATATATATATATATATATATATATATATATATATATATGTATATATACATATATATATATATATATATATATATATATATATATATATATATATATATATGCATATATATATATATATATATATATATATATATATATATATATATATATATATATATATATATATATATCTTTAATTATCTCTAAAAATTTAAGCTTGAATATAAAATTACGATCAACTGTGATTAGATGTGTGTGTGTGTGTGTGTGTGTGTGTTTGTGTGATAAGCGTATCACCTGTTCATCTCCCATCACCCTTGTGGCGCCAGGTTTGTATCGTACAGTGGCCATGCGCGTGTGTGTATGCGTATGTGTGTCGCCAATGAACCTTGGATTAAGGGGAAGGGGGGTGGAGGTGAGGTAGCCATCCTTCAGCCTGTGAGAGAAACGCAGTAGTTGGGCGAGGGAATGGGGGAATGACGCTCAGTATACAGCTGTACCTATGATAGTAATCAGGCCAAGGATTCACTCCAAAATACTTATACGTCTAAATTTATTTGTTTGCAATCAAATTGGTTCCTTAAAACTTCATGTAAGCTAAATATGCATATATTTATAAACCTGGTAATTGTTGAGGATACGTAAGAAATTTTATTATATTTCACTACTACTACTACTACTACTACTACTACTACTACTACTACTACTACTACTACTTCTACTTCTACTACTACTACTACTACTACTACTACTACTACTAATAATAATAATAATAATATTACTATGACTATGGCGTTGGGAATCTCACTTGGACCAATCCCATACATTGCCTTGTGTTTCTCTTGTGCCCACAACAACAAACAAGGCTCTCAACAATTGAACAAAAATGAATTCATAGATATGGTATTATATCTAATTCTTATAAACTGAACACTAGAAAGATAGGAACCCGATAAAACATGGAGACGGAGAACAATGACTTACCACTGAACTCTAAAACTCTTTAAAGTTAATAATAGTAAAAATACTTGATAATAATTTAGTTTCAATTATCAGAGATAAAGTGAACATGTGTGTGTGTGTGTGTGTGTGTGTGTGTGTGTGTGTGTGTGTGTGTGTGTGTGTGTGTATGGACTTATCATCAGGTTGAGTGGAGTCCAGTTGTACCGTGAACCATTCATTTGCAACCCCGTCAAGTGAAAACAAAAAGATATATGATTTATTACATTTTAAACTAACCAAACAATAATCGACTTTTTTTTCAGTTAATGTTTGTAAAAGCTGTATAAATTTATCTAGTAATGTACTTCATAGATTCATACAAAGTCATTTTTCTTTTTGCATTGGATGAAGACTGGCCAAGGGATAAAGCAATATGAAAATAATGAAAAAATCCCATATGTTATCAAATTACAATATACAAAATGGGATTTTTATAAAGCAATGTCAAATATTATCAAGATGGCCTAATAAGTAGCGTTATTATTCTTTCATGGCTAGCACGTCAGATTATGTTAATTAATATGTAGGTCATGTGTTCACAGTTATATAGGCTATGCATGCATCCTGACACACTAGAGGTCGTATCCGTGTCTGGTGAGGGAACGAGAAGGTAGAGGTAAGCCACGTGTCTCACCGAAGATAGGGACGGATGCCACTAAACTTTGGCCCCCATAGAAGACCCTTCTTGCTCAATTCAGGTTGCTGCCATAGCGATCATCGTTATAGAATAACCTCTGTGTGTGTGTGTGTGTGTGTGTGTGTGTGTGTGTGTGTGTGTGTGTGTGTGTGTGTGTGTGTGTGTGTGTGTGTGTGTGTGTGTGTGTGTGTGTGTATGTGTGTGTGTGTGTGTGTGTGTGTGTGTGTGTGTGTGTGTGTGTGTGTGTGTGTGTGTGTGTGTGTGTGTGTGTGTGTGTGTGTGTGTGTGTGTTACCTAGTTGTAGTCTATTTACCTAGTTGTAGTGTAGGCTACAGGGCCTGAGCTGTCCTCGCTTGGTCGTGTCTCCGTATATATATTAGTCCAGTTTTTCCATCAGTTGATGTAAATTTTTTGCCATTATCACCTCTTCCTTCAGTACATTCCAAGTTTATTATACTTCTTTGGAGAAAACTACTTTTTTGTATCGTTCAAGCTAAATCTTTTTTGCAATTTGTTAGTGTGTGTGTGTCTGTGTATTTGTGTGTGTTTGTGTGTATGTGTGTGTGTGTGTGTGTGTGTGTGTGTGTGTGTGTGTGTGTGTGTGTGTGTGTGTGTGTGTGTGTGTGTGTGTGTGTGTGTGTGTGTGTGTTATGCAGTCGTGCAATCAGTCATTGGTAGGCTTGCGCCTGCGCTGGGGCTGTGTTTGCTTTCGTAGCTTCTTCGGTGCGGCCGTGAGGCCAGGTTTGGAGGTCTGGGCTTGACAACTGTCTAACCCTTGAGCTCCCCACCACTGTAGGTGCCACACCACCATTCCCAGGAAGCAGGTCACAACCCCTAACTAACACCTGGTACCCATTCACTGCTGAGTGGACAGGGGCATGGGTATATGGAGACCGCCTGTCTTTCTCCGCTCCGCCCGGGGAGTGTGTGTGTGTGTGTGTGTGTGTGCGTGTGTCTCTGTGTGTGTGTTTACACTACGAATATGTAGATTTAGAACTGTTACACTGACCACCATACCATCACCGTCACTAGTAATTTTTCAATAATTGTCACATATTCCATCGAAAAATAATTGACACATAATAGCAGCAGTGATAGCACCATTTATAAATACACTACTACTATTAATGCCAACTTATTTACAGCAAAAGGAAACTAACTAAGATATGTCTGTCTGCAAGAAAGTAAAACATAAAAGAAAGCAGACTGATCCAGAGTTTGGCATGAATAAGATGGAAGGAAAATTCGGAGCAAAAAATGAATTCAAAGAGTGAATGTAATAAAATTAAACTAAGTTACAAATCCTATGAAATGTAGCCTATGAAGGGGGTAAGGCATGCATGCTGTGATGGACATATGTGGAGAAGGTGATATGTATTGTTAAAAATGTTAATTTGTTACGGTGGTAATTATTAAAGTCAATCTCTAAATTACGTTTTCTGTTTTACATGTTGACCGCCAACGCTGCATTTCTTTGTTTGTATTTCCTGTCTATTATACATATACATATTTTTCAGGAATCATTATTACGCAAAATTTTACCATAATTTATAATTAATACATTGTATTTTATACAATGAATATAGAAGGCATAGGGCTTTCACTCGAATTTCATACCACAAAAAATATACCAAATTCTAAATATTTCTATCATGAAAAACACTTATGAGTAAATACAAGTTAAATATTATTTCTTATGAATATTTTCAATTGGAAGTATTTGGTTTTGAAACCATTAATAAGATTGTTTTGTTGGTAGTTTCGCCAAGAGCTTGGATTGGACAGTAAGAAGTTTTGGCGCGCAAACCCGAGCCTTCCCGCGTAAACACCAGCCTGGCGAGGACACACACACACCTAAAGCTGTGAATATTCAAGCGCTATTTTCTCCATTCCTTAGCGACAAGATGGTTCAGGAAGTCACAATGTGGTCCAAGATGTATGTACTTAAAAGAGGTACGTGAGAATATAGAAGTTACAAGTCATAATACTTCACAACTTTGCTTATTGTTCTGTTCATCAAATCAGATTACGTCACTCTTTACAATGGTTTCACATCACGTGTTCGAATATCAATACAATATTGGGTTTGTTTCCAGTTGTAATGCACGTTTTTTTAAGTGAAATATATACATGAAACCTAGCATCACTAACACCACTAATGACTTCCTTCTGACCGTTACGACCATTTCCTCCCTCAAAGAAATTATTGCAGCCCTTCATTTTCATCCCTAAAGTTTGATTAATATGGGCATATAAAAAGTAATGAACATCCTTGGGAAGTAAAGAGTCCGACTCCCTACTTTTAGTCAGAGAGCATTTGATAGCTTCTATATTAATATAACCTAACCTAACCAAACCTTAACCTACATTGACAAATAACAGAACCTTGTTCAAACCAAACTTAACTTTACTTTTTGAAGAGAAGGTCTCACAGAAAACATTGAATATCTCACAAACTAAAAATTTGCGACGGAAATGTAATTAAGAAAACCTCAAAATGCATCAGGCAATGCAAAAATGCAACCCTGAATTCTCTAGAGCATTCTGGTGAAAATGTAAAATAATACCCTATTTTTTAGTGTGCTATTGTGTGTATTTCGCAATCCTTATATGTCATTGTAGCGTACACATCCTTCTTACTTAATTACCTTCTTACTTAATTAATACAGGGCATTTGGTAATATGGGCATTACTTTTGCTGATACCCAGAAATAAGTATATAATGATGCAACATATATTGGTTTAAGTGTGTTAGTGAAGTTGGGGTAAGTTAGGGTAGGTTGTATTTTCTAGTCATCCTTCTTACTTCATGTAGATTGATGTCTTCAGTCTTAGTCATTTTGGTTCCATATTAAGTATCTGGCAAATAGATAATACTTCTAATAATGTGATCTATCCATATATGGAGATTACGGCATTTGGGTAGAAAAGATGACTACCATTGCACCTGGTCAGTTGCCTCTTGTCTTTATTATATGCTGAGTTGTTACTTCAACTGTCTCATAAGTTAAATGTTTTTTGATGACCTTGCCTTGTATTAAATTCAAACTTGAAACCTAGAAGTTTTGGTTGGGAGTCATTGCCGATTATAGAGTGGCCTTTGACTTGGTGCTCTCCCACATCAATTGAGGAAAGGAAAGGAATAGCATACATGTTTGTTCTCTAATAGAAAGGCTGCAGCTTGTAGAGAGAGCCGCCTCAATTCTCTCCACCTGGCCAGAGATTCAATTTCTATACCTCTGGATTAAATATGATTTTCACTAAATCTATGTAGGTTTTGTAGTAAATCCCTCCCATGACTCATTATATTACAGAAATTACATGACATGGTTTTAATGTATATTTCAGATGGCCGGAAAGAACCAATCATGTTCGACAAGATCACGTCCCGGGTGCAGAAGTTGTGTTATGGCCTCAACATGGACTTCATAGATCCAGTGAGTAGACAAGGAGCAGAAACATTGTAGGAGATAGCTATGATAGCAAGTTTCTCTATTGATTAGGGGATGTATTAAATTACTTAATACATAAGTTACCACAAATATTCAGCTGGAGCACCAGACTCTCAGCAAGCTTTATCCTAGGCTGTACTTGAACATAGCTAATATATATATATATATATATATATATATATATATATATATATATATATATATATATATATATATATATATATATATACATATATATACATATATATATATATATATATATATATATATATATATATATATATATATATATATATATATATATATACATATATATATATATATATATATATATATATATATATATATATATATATATATATATATATATATATAACTAGTAGGGTAGTGTCAGCACAGTAATGTATATGCTCCCCATTCTTACCACAGGCTTCCATCACCCTCAAAGTCATCAATGGCATCTACTGTGGAGTGAAGACTGTGGAACTAGACAACTTGGCAGCTGAGACAGCAGCCACCATGACAACTAGACACCCTGATTATGCTATACTGGCTGCCAGGATTGCTATTTCCAACCTGCACAAAGAAACCAAGAAGTTATTTAGTGGTATGTGTTTTATGTAACTCATTGTGGGAGTTCCTGACAATAGCCTTGAAATTTATGTTTTGAACAGTTGTGGTGGACCGGATGGCTCTGGCACAGTGCTCGACTCACAACCTAAAGGTTGTGAGTTTGATCCTGGCTCATGGCAGGTTGTTGGTGAAAGGGTTAACATTCTTGTTAACCTAGCAAAACAATATGATATATAGTTAGCTAGTTTGGGGGGCACTATTTAACTGCTTTTTTAATCCAACGCTTGGGTTGGTTTCAGAGGTCATGGACAGCCTGCACAAAATGACAAGTGACAAAACAGGCAAGAAGACACCAATGATTAGTGACACTCATCATGCCATCATCATGGAAAATGCTGAACAGCTCAACTCTGCCATTGTATATGACCGGGACTTCTCCTACAACTACTTTGGATTCAAGGTAACTTTTAAGCATCTAAAGCAATGATTCCCAAACTGGGGAAAATTTCCCCCTGGGGGGAAATTTGAAGCTACCAGGGGGGAAATAATTACACTGCCTACTAGCAATAAAAAAAAATCTTAGATGGATTTTCTCATGTCTGAAAGAGAGAGAGAGAGAGTATGCCTATTGTAGATGGGTGGCGCTGTATCTGCCAGGTTCGGTTCACGTGCAAACATGAGCTCTGAGGGGAGGGTGGGGTGGTGGTACACAACATTACGAGTAGTCAGTTAGCCAGGAGCATCTGACATACACATAGCCGGCCTATATTAATTCAGTGTCTCAAGCTTGTTTTCTGTATTAGTACACATGAAGGGGGAAATCTGGATGGTTGAACTGGATGCAGGGGGAAATGACAGAAAAAAGTTTGGGAACCACTGATCTAAAGGATATCTAGTAGCATTAATATGCCCAGTTTGGTAAACATTTATAGGTCAGAGAGGACATGGGAAGATTTAACATGCTTACAGCCTCACATTGCACTCCCTACCCACACTGATATACCACTGTGGGAGTATTTTGCAATCATTACAGCAGGTGTGTAGCTGCCTACCACTTGTTGGGTGTCAAGATTTTAGCTGTGATGAGACAGTCATATTTGAACTTACCACAGCCATTGAATAAATGTGAGTTCATTCCTGTCATATTTGTTTTTCTTACAGACACTTGAGCGGTCTTACCTCCTTAAAATCAAAGGGGTGGTAGTTGAACGGCCACAGCACATGTTGATGCGAGTGGCTGTTGGGATCCATGGGCGTGATATCAATGCTGCCATCGAGACCTATGAGTTGCTCTCAGGGAAGTGGTTCACACACGCCTCACCAACACTCTTCAATGCTGCCACCTGCCGCCCCCAGATGTCAAGGTACAGTGCACTCGCATGCATGCATACATATCAAAACAATGTTGACTTGCTGTACCAAGCCTGTGATGATGAAGTCAATGCTGTGTGACATTATGGTGGATAGTGCAGCACCTTCCCCTCATTACAGCTGCTTCCTGCTCACCATGAAGGATGACAGCATAGAGGGCATCTATGATACTCTCAAACAGTGTGCTCTCATCTCTAAGTCAGCTGGTGGCATTGGACTTAATGTGCACTGCATCCGGGCCAGTGGCAGCTACATCAGTGGAACTAATGGCACCTCTAATGGTCTGGTGCCAATGCTGCGTGTCTACAACAACACAGGTAACTCACTTGTTCTCCCTTCTGCTATTTCTGATCTTATAGATCTGGTGACCTGGGTGATCTCAGGATCCCAGGTCTTGAAGCTAAACTACTAAAAAAAAAATGTTTAGCCCTTAGATTTTATGGATAGTATTCCTCAGTGTTGTATAAAGTACCCAGCTTGTTATTTCAGTAAGAGTATTGTTTTATATATATATATATATATATATATATATATATATATATATATATATATATATATATATATATAAAGTTTGACAGTCTTATAGTGGGAGTAGTTGAAACAAGGTGCACAAATATAGATACGGAGGCAAGACCAAACAAGTGTAGCTAGCTGTACACTACAATTTGGTTAATACACACACACATGCATACACACACACACACACACACACATACACATATATATATATATATATATATATATATATATATATATATATATACACACACACATACATACACTTAAATTCTTATCATTTAGCCCTTAGAGTCATTATTTGGGGACGGGTATTAAGAAGGGTGTCTGAAGGGAAATGGGAAAGATATCATCCTAGTAGTGGATGGAATATTTCTTAAACCCTCTTACAGTTTTATAATATATTTTATGTAATAACTTCTCTGTATTCTCTCCTATGAAAAGACGGTACAGGAGGAGGAGTAATGTCTCCCTAAACTTTAAATACCCTGTCTTGGCTACCCCCTTAAACAAGGGTATAAGCCAGGTAAATAGATAGATAGAAATGTTATACCATAGGGAATCTAATGTTCCTGTCTTTCCATGATAGTCCAGCAGCCCCACAGGCAAATGAAAGTGTTTGCTCTATCAATAGAAATTATCATGTTTGATGGATGCTCATAGTTTGTTTTCATTACAGCACGTTATGTGGATCAAGGTGGCAATAAGAGGCCAGGAGCATTTGCCATATACTTGGAGCCATGGCATGCTGATGTCTTTGAATTTCTGGACTTGCGCAAGAATACAGGCAAGGTATGTTTTGTGTAGCGGCTTGTAAATAAGAGCTTATTGCAATTTTTTCAAGATAACCAATATTTTCACAAAAAAAGAGTAATTACTATCTATATAGAATATCTAAGCTGTAAAAATTTGCTATCTGTGAAAAGCTAGTAGTGAAAGAAGACTGATATATAGATTAACATTTTCCCACAATGTGCTCATTCTATATTAATTTCCAAAACTTAGACATGCTGTCAGTTGTTCTTTGTTTACTATTTATTAATGTACCTTAATGACTAACATTATTCTATTGATGCAGGAAGAGACAAGGGCCAGAGATCTGTTTTATGCCCTGTGGATCCCCGACATATTCATGGAAAGAGTTGAGGCCAATGGGGACTGGAGTCTGATGTGTCCCCAGGAGTGCCCAGGCCTTCATGACACTTGGGGTAAGGATGGTCATGTTTATATCAGAACAAAGTGTTAGCAGTAGTCTTGATCAGGGTTGGATCCAAGTACACGTACTTGTACTTGGAATTAAGTACATAAGTATTTGTACTTAGACCTAAGTACTCAAAAAATACCAAGTACATTCAAGTACATTGCATTTAATCAAAAGTTATGTACTGTACAGTATAGAGATTCTAGCAAACTTTGTGATGATACTATTGGGTAAATGTGTACATTGAGTATTATGATATTGTAGTATAATATAGGATAAAGGAACATGATTATGTAGTACTTAAGACTTAAATCTGATGCATGCAGTGCTGCAAATCTTACAGAGAAATGGTTGAAATATAGTTGAGTATCAATGACTTCCAAGTTTGTTTTGATGTTAAAAGATTCTTGAATTTCTGTGGCAGGTGAGAAGTTTGAGGAGCTGTACACCCGCTATGAGAAGGAGGGTCGAGCCAAGCGAACAGTCAAGGCCCAGGCACTGTGGTATGCCATCATAGAATCACAGGTTGGTAGTTACTACAAAACTGAGGCAATTCTGTGATTATAACAATCAGAAAAGGATGAGCAATTTTTTCCTCATAATCTAATTTTATCGTTGCCTTTAATGCTTACCCTGGTCTTCAGAATATTTGAGGTATGCCTATGACAATTAACTGAAGTTGTTATTTCTCGTGGATATGTAGTTTATCATCTGGAGGAACATATATTTAGTTAAGCTTTCCCATACTCATAGTTTGGGATGATATTTCTTGCTGATATTCTTGTTATTTTATATTGAAAATGTAGTTGGGCTTAAGCTTAGTCTATATATTACATGTATGGATTATCATTACAATATTTTGTTCTCTTGACAATGTTTTGACATGAAATTAATTTTATTCAGGTGGAGACAGGCACTCCATACATGTTGTACAAGGATGCCTGCAATCGCAAGAGCAACCAACAAAATCTGGGAACCATTAAATGCTCCAATCTTTGTACAGAGATTGTTGAGTACTCCTCCCCAGATGAGGTAAGGGTTTTTGTGTGGCATTATGTTAGTAGCAGTCGTTGTAGTGGTGGTGATAGCTGTAGAAGCATAAGCCAACCATTGTTAAACAACATTTTCTTTTTCAGATTGCAGTTTGTAACTTGGCTTCAATTGCCTTGAACATGTATGTCAACCCAGACAAGACCTATAACTTCAAAAAGTTGAAGGAAGTGACAAAGGTGAGCAGATATGAATAATAAATAAGTGAATAAATAAGAATTTAAGTTAGCTTATATAGGTTATTCATGATACAGCAGTGCAATATACCAATTGTATTATAAAGTTCATTCACTCACGAGAACCCCAGGAATCAAATTAATGGCAATATTAAGTGACCTGCACCTACATACCTGTGGTTTGAATGTAAATTTCTTTACATGTATAAATAGTAAATATCCTAACACTTGCAAGTAATCCTGAATGTTTCATAGGTGGTGACGAGGAACCTGAACAAGATCATCGATGTCAACTACTACCCAGTCATGGAAGCCGAGCGCTCCAACAAGAGGCACCGACCCATTGGCATTGGGGTCCAGGGCCTTGCTGATGCTTTCATCCTCATGAGGTGAGTGTGTGTGTACTTATGACACCTGTTCACTCCACACTCCAGTCATTTACCTATTGTCTCTATACTGAGTTGACATTTTCCTAAAGGAGGCTGGTTGAGACAGCACATACACATGTACTCTCACGAAGCCCCGAGGGGAGAAGAGAAGACCACCTCAGTCAGCCTAGTTCCATTTCATGTATTGTATTTTGTAACTAGATGCAAAAAGGTGAAAGTTAATTTCCCAGCCAACAATGAGAGAACTTTGGTCTGTAATTTATTCCTGCTTATCGATCTCAATTTCCAGACTCACTTCTTGAAGAAAACTAATCCTCTACATTAGTTCACTGCCTTTTGTCTATGTGACATATTTCTTTGTATGTCTTCAAAATTTATTTTTACTCATGTAATAGTGTCTTTACTATGATTTCATGTGTTTCTGCTGACTTACTGCAGATAAACATATATTAATCAATTTAATGTGAGATTTTGATGTCTGCAGGAAAGGCATAATGCAAAGTGATTAGTCCATTCCAGGATATAAGATAACATCTTGCACAAATTTTTCCAACAGGTATCCATTTGATTCTGAAGAGGCCCAGCTCCTGAATAAACAGATTTTTGAGACTATTTATTATGGAGCAATGGAAGCAAGCTGTGAACTGGCCAAGGAACATGGACCTTATGAGACCTATGAAGGGTGTCCAGTGAGCAAAGGAGTGAGTATTGAATGAGAAAGTAAAGTGAATGGAAAATTACAGGACATTGGATGTTATCATTCATTTTATTAACTTATGGAAATCATGTTTAGTTCATAATTTTGAACATTATTATGATTTTGTTGAACTTATTAATTTACTGATAGCTAATTAACACCTTTAGTACGTATAAGGTATTAAGTTGCCTATTAGGTTGCACCGCTGTGTTTTAGGTGTTTTTAAGCTATAAATATTGAACTCAATACTATTAATCATCATCTATAAGCATTTCAATTACTTTCATCCACCCAACACTCCATTGACAGCCTTTTCTTCCTCTCATCAGATTTTCCAGTACGACATGTGGAATGTGACACCAACAGATCTGCATGACTGGGCTGCCTTGAAGGAAAATGTTGCTAAGTATGGTGTACAAAACTCCCTCTTGTTGGCACCCATGCCCACTGCCTCCACAGCACAAATCCTTGGCAACAATGAATCCATTGAGGCATACACCTCCAACATCTACAGCAGGCGGGTCCTCTCCGGGGAGTTCCAGGTGAGTATCTTGTGGTGGCTCTTGATAATCCTCATCTTCCATTGCATTACTATTGTTAATAGCTATTATCTTTACTGTACAGTAGAATCTTCCATCTAACGAATAATTGGTGCAAAAAAAACTGCGTTAGATACAAATTCGTTAGATATAGATACATAAATTTATGAGAAAATTTGTAATTAGTACCAAAACTTCGGCCGAGTCCCTATTTCTGACTGACGAAAGTGACCAGTGTTGCCAGAATTTTTTTTTCAAAAAGTTGCCTAAATTTGCTTAAATTTTTTTTATAGCAAATTTGCTATAAAAAAAATTGCACTAAAGCTAAATTCTGTAGCCCAAAAAGTTGCAAGTAGCAGATTTCAAAAATTAGTAGTGGATGGCATAAAAAGATAGCCCAATCTGGCAATACTGAAAGTGACGAGGAGGGAGGGAGGGACGGACGCCAGAATGCTGCAAAACTTCAGTGATCAGCGGGAAGTTTGAAATTCAATCCTGGGTGTCCGGAATAATTGCCGTTAGATCTGAATTTTGGATGGTTAGATCGGAGGTGGGATAGAGCTTGAAAAGGGTCGTTAGATCCAAATGCGTTAGATAAGAGACTCCACTGTAGGAAGGAAAGCCAGATAATATGAGCAGTGTCACACATAAAGGTAGTGCATTGAGAACTAAAATATTGTGATTTTCATCAATGTTTTTGCCTTTATTGCTTTGGTCACATTTTGCTCTTTTTATGGTGAATAAATACAATGTGTTTCAACACTACTTTTACCAGATTGTCAACCACCACCTTCTGCGGGACCTGACAGAGCTTGGTCTTTGGGATGATGATATGAGGAATACATTGGTGGCTCACAATGGTTCCATCCAGGTTGGTTGTTGATCATTTTGGTTGGACGTGGTGTTTCATTAACCCTGAAACTCTGTAAACTAATTGAGTGGATGGATTTATTCAAAGTTTAAATCTTACAAGTCTTATATGGCAGGAAATATGGTATGTATTTTATGGCCAGTATGGTACCAGTTGATGGGGCAGTACATATGTAGTGTGTGTACTAGTTGTATGGGTATAAGTGTTGGGTGTAGTAAGTAAGGTGTATGGTAGAGTACTGACAAAGAGGATCAGGGAGGGTGCAGAAGGTATCAGCAGTGTGGCTTTCAAAGAGGGCGAAGCTGTGTGGGCCAGGCGTTTGCTGTGAGACAGGTGTGTGAAAAGTTTTAGCCTCAATCTCTCCACCTCCCTAAAAAGACTCTCCCGCTCCTTCCGAGGGTGATACCCTCGATGCCATCGTCGCGTTCATAAAGAACACGGCTCCCTTGTTCTCCCCTCCTATCTCCTTGTCTCCTTCCTTCCCAGTCCCTCCTATCCAGGTCGTGGCTTCTGTACACCCCCCTCCCAAGTACCTCCTTTCTACCCTGTCCCCCCCTCTACCTTCCTCCTCTGCTGTCCCCCCTTCCCGACCCCCCTCTCTGGTCACTCCCCCCTCCCCCAGTCCCCTTCTTCTCTCTCTGCTCTCCGTCCTCTCCCCGCCTGTTCTTCGGTGCAGTCCCCTTCCTCTGCTGTCCCATCTCTCCTCTCTCTTCCCCTACCGCCTGGTTGCTCCCGTACCGATCTCCTCTCTCAACCTTCTTCCTCTCCCCCTACCTCGCCCGCTTCTGACCCTCTTCCTCCCCCCTTGCTTTTTATGGATATGGACCCCAGTCCTTTACCTCCTGTGAACTCTCCTCCCTCATCTACCCCAATTCCGAGTCTTATTCCCTACTGATCATGTCTGTTCTTCAGTGGAATATTCGTGGTTTTCGTGGCCATCGACAGGATCTTTGCCAACTCATTTCCTCTTATACCCCCATGGGTCCTCTGCCTTCAGGAAACGTTCCTTACTAACCCGCCCACCCCTATTCCTCATTACCGCTTTTTTTCCTCCCCGCACTCTACCTCTTCTTCTGCTATCCTCCTTCACCAGTCTTTTGCTTCTACCCCTCTCCCTATCCCTACTACACTTCCTTCTACAGTCCTTTGTATCTACCTCTCCGTTTTGCTTATGTCCTCGCTGAGTCCCCTTCCTTTTCGCTCCCTGCACTTGTGTCCTTTCCCCGTGCCGTTAACGTCCTTCATCTGATCTAACCCCTACCCGATCCCCCCACCTAACCCTGCTACCCAACCCTACTACCCCAATAGTGCCATATGGCCTTTGTTGCCTGGCATATTTCCTTCTTCACATTAGTTACAATTACAAGGAAAAAAAGTGTTTTGGACTTTTATGAACTTATCTTAGTGTTTAGTCCTATCAATCAATGGCCTACACAAATGTTAGCAATAATGATTATAAATAGTTAAACATCTCTCACATCGTTTCAGAACATTGAGACAATCCCTAAAAACCTGAAGTCTTTGTACAAGACTGTGTGGGAGATATCGCAGAAGATTGTTCTTCAGATGGCAGCAGATCGTGGAGCATTCATTGACCAAAGTCAATCCCTCAATATCCATATTGCACAGCCAAATTATGGAAAGTTGACATCAATGCACTTCCATGCTTGGAAACTGGTATGTAAGACTGTTTTGAGGCCACTTGTCTCACTGATGTATGCTTTTAAACATATCTCCTATCACTGTTTCTTACTGAACACTTAATTCTATCAATCTGCTCTGTGCATGAACTAAATTTGTCAAGTTAGTCTTACTAATCACACATTTCTTTCCCAGGGACTCAAAACTGGCATGTACTACCTCCGTACAAAGCCAGCAGCCAATGCCATCCAATTCACTGTTGATAAGACCAAGGTGAATAAGGCAGTCACTAATGACACCTGTAAGAATGGAACCAATGGTGTTGAGAACGGAAACCATGATGTCACCTCAGATTTAGTACAGAATATGGCTGATATGGTGTGTTCTCTGGAGAACAAGGATGCTTGCCTCAGCTGTGGGTCGTAAAGTTACTTGTACTTGTCTCTGTCTGCTTGTTTGGTGCTGTGAAAGAATGAATGAAGTTAGATTTACACAAACAAATATGTACATTTTATACTTATTTGGTTAAGATTGCCCCTTTAAGTATTATACAAAATACGAACTCCACTCCTTAGTTAAGAATTTTAGTTATTTTACTTCCACTACTGTTCTCAGTGGGATCTTGAACCTGCATTATAACTGAGCATTAATGTACAGTAGTGCTTAAGGTTTTTTTTAAGTCTGTCCACATTTAATAACTTTTTCATCAGGTTGTTGACCAAATATAGCTGCCAGCATTGTTGAATAATTTAGTTTTTTTTAAGATGTGAAATATACAGCACACCCTCACTGTATCATGTGATACATAAATCAATTATTGTAGTGTGAGCAATTATGGTACAGACACCAAACTGCATCACGGCAATTCCTCCACCACAGTGTTTGTAATTCTGAGTAGCTAGTAATAGGGTACATGCAGAGTAAACAGGTTATGTGACCATTGCTCATATCTTGTACTACCCCCTTTCAGTGCACTTGATATTCATTGTATCCTTAATTATTATTTAACTATATATGGCTGACCACTCAGCCCTGTTGCTTTGCTACCACCAGGCATGTTTCTCTGCATTGACTTGACGTTTCAAGTTTTTATGGAAGCATGATTGAGATTTAACTGGGAAGGCCTGGATTAAATTTACACACACCCGATTCCCCTAGTTCAACATTAAGGACTCCCATCTGTCACCTGCCAAGGCATGGGTTCGAACATTGCTGTGGCCTCTGAAGAAATTATAATTAGTCTAGCATGTGATCCTCCAGACCATTTAGAATTAGACAGTACAGAGTTGCATTTTTTTTTGTAGTAACAGACTGTTGTCCTGTGTGGGTGAAAAGTAACGAAATTAAATGTAGTGTGACCATGAACAAAATATCAATACTGCATGAACAAGGCTTCTGAACATGTGTATTTACTATTTAAAGGATTTTTCTCTAATTGTACTCTTAGCATTATGTTTTTCCATGTCCAGTGACCTACATTCAGTACTTAATGATCAAAGCATGTGGTTATGAAATTAAGACAATAGTATATGATATGATTAATAGATGATAAGTGCAATAAACTAATGATATATAGAGGGTGTGCTGTGAGTATTAAATGTGGACAATTGTCATTTGGAAACCAGATTGTTTATATTGCCTATTTTCCAAATGAGATAATGGTAATTCCAAAGTTAGTTTACTTTATTTAGTTGTGCATTCACGCATGTGCCTTACATCACCTTGCACAACACAACCAAGAGCTTACATATCACTGCCATTGTCTATGCAAGTGTGTTTCCTACACCGAGTGACAAACTTTCTAGTTCACATTGTCCTTGTTGACAATCATAAGGAAGAATCACTCGTAGGTCTTTGTATAATTATTATTAAAGTAATAATTTTATTTTAATGGTGCTCATGTTATCTTTGTGGGAATGCTATTAAACCAACTAATTATCAAGAAAAGACAACTAGGGGGCTCAACAATACTACAAATACCAGCACGGTATTAATGCTAAGTGTGCTCGCCAGTAGGCTTATGGAGGTACAGATGGATTTGTCTCGCCTGTTATTTGGCATAGGTTTTCAGTATGGCAGCAATTTGGGTAGTCTTTGGCCACTCAGCAGTGATATCAAAGAATGAAAAGTGGTCAGCAAATAACGGGGATTCGAACCCGGGACCCTAGGCTCGAGCGCTAGACCACTATACCACCACAATTACAATTATTTTACAATATGACTAATTCCTTAAGTTTTGAATTCAATTGTAATTACAATTATATAATTTTCTGTAATTAATTACATGTTGGCCCTCACAAAAAACTAATAAATATGATCAACACAAATGTCACATTCTTCTTGCCTAAAGGTGTGTCCATCTGATCAGACAGCATCTGTGGGCACAAGCAAACAAGCTAAGTGCCCATGTTGAGACAAACTACCTACGTGAGTGAATATAATTTCATTCATGCGACAAAACAACATCTATTTGATCAGATCAGGTATAATGATGCATTATAGAATATCATTGATGTTAGTGGTCCCTCTCCTGTGGCAAGCGATACTCCAGGCCGAGGTGGGTAAAGATGGATTCCTCTGTGGGTGTCTCCAGTACAGAGCCTTCATTCAGCTTCTCTCCACCCTAAAACATGAATGATATAATTAGTAACTTGTTTTGTATTCTAGGCAGTGAAGTGAAATGATTGGCATTAGGGTTCAATTTTAGTTCTAATACATAATACACTTCTGTTTGATTATGTATCTGTCTGTATTTTATGCTCTAATAATTTCCTGGTATTTTCTCGTGATATATCCAAGAGAGAAATGTCAGCAGTTGTATACCTTTTAATACATATACAATCCATGCACCATGCAATTATATTTTTACTGACAGGACTACACACACACACACATGCCCGTGGACACACCAAACTAACCCTTGTAGTACCTGTTTAACACGTAATAATGGCTCATAATATAACAACACTTTCCCCCCACCGCCCCCCCTTTCACTCTCCACTCTTCGTCCTAGCTAGACACCCCCTTATCAAACCTTAAATAACACTATGTCAAGGTCACTACAGCAGGTCAAGTGTAGTGTGACCCTTAACCAATACCTTAGGTCATGTCTCAACCCTATAAAGTAATGCAAGGATACTACAGGAAGGTAAATATTAGCAATACTTACAGAAAAATATCACGGCCACGATAACACCAACACTAAAGTATTCTAAAAATACTTTAAAAACCTATCCATACCTGCCTCACAATCCCAACCCGAAGGTTGTGTTCTGATAGGCTCATGCCCTTCTTTGTTGCAAGAAGTCTCATAGATCTGAAAAAGAAGGTTCAGTATTACACTTCATCATACATTACACTCTGAACTACGTATTGTTTTCTTTGTAAATTTCCATTTACACAATCATTACTTGCACTAATATAATATTTTGTCCTAACTTATATAGCCATGTGGGTCTCATTCCATTCTTTCCCATTTCCTATATCTTATTTTAATCATATGTATTGTTTATGTCATTCGTCATAAGGGTGGAGTGAGAAAGTAGGTGTTGCTATAGATGAAAAGAGGCATGCAGCGTATATGAAGTGAGACTACAGAGGAAGGATGAGGTATTTAGTGAGATCAAAATGGTGTTGAATGGTCATGCATGAGCAGTATGGTGCCAATAGAGTGGGTGCATGTGTGGTTCCCTTAAATAAAGGTAAGTAAGTAAATAAAGTAAAGTAAGTAAGTTAAATAAAGTAAGTAAGTATGAATGTACAAGTTTTAGGGTTATAAGTCTTTTGAATGATATAGGTTAAGCGTATAGTAAGGTATTGATTACGAAAATTATTTAGGGTTGAGAGGAAGTGATTTACAATGAGTAGTGTGGTTTTAGAACCAAACCTAATGTTATAATGTCCTAATTCCTCACTGAAAGGGAAAACAAATTTTTCTCCTCCACTTTAAATGAAAGTTAAACAAGTGTCTAATGGTCTCAGTGGAAGTTTGGACGACAAATGAAAGATAAGGTCAGGAAAGGAGACTAGACAATTACATGACTCCATCAAATTTTGCATTCATTAAAACAAATCGGTGATATAGCTATATGACTTTAATTCTGGGACTGGCACAATAGATTATATATATATATATATATATATATATATATATATATATATATATATATATATATATATATATATATATATATATATATATATATATATATACCAGGCTGTTATCCCCCTAAAGGGAGGTGGCTAAGACAAGGCACACCAGGATTCAAGGAGACATTATTCTCCCTTCCCCTTCAATGCCCTGTCTTTTTGTAGGACTATACAGAGGAGGGGCTTCCCAGACTCTTCTTTCCATCCCTTTTGTTGCCTTTTACAAACAGCAAGGATTACGGTGGTAGATTTCTTGTAGCTACCACTACAGAGCTAAATTACATAACACATATACAAGTTGCAGCAGCTACCTGTAATAATGTACTAGTGCTCTTGTGCTTACCTGTTGAAGTGAGCAGATCCTGTGAAGTACATGATGGCTGTGGCACGTTCCTTATACGGCACAACAATCACATCCAAGCGTCTAAACTGTGTCAGAGAAAGGATGTGAGTTTGATCCTAGCTCATGGCAGCTTCTTGGTGAGAGGAGTAGCACTCTCATTATCCCTAGAAGAATTATATGGTCTATAGTTACCTAGTTTTGGGGGGCTATTTAATCATCAAATCAATCACCACTGACCTGAGTGTCAACCACCACTTACCTGACAAATTCCCAAAGCAATTCCAATGAGGTGATCATCATACAACCAGTTTATTTACCTTTCTAGTTTCTCCAGGCAATCTGCACACCCCAAGGTACTTTTTTTGGTTACCGTTGTCCTCCTGAGTCACAAGGTCATCTGTTAGGAAGCCTGAAACAAGAAATCTAAAGTCATAAGACAGTTACCGGATAAATGGTTCAATATCTGTTCACATTTTTAAAAGTCCACTCTTTATAAATCTTTATTTTCATAAACACTGAAATGGTCTTAAATCCAATCAAATTCACATAATAGAAATAAATTATGTATCTAATGAACTCTCAACACAGAAAAATTGAAATTGACTGAATTAGATAAATCTTTGTGCAAGATATTTCAACTTACAGTGTAAGTGGAAATATCTCGCACAAAGATTTAATTGTATCTCTTATGCAGACTTTCCAATACTTTTTCTTCTAAACAAGTTAAAATATCCCCTTTTCTAAATTTGTGGACTTTTTTTCACTATGAGCAATCATTTTCCTTCATTAGATTACTACAATAATCTAGTTTTCAAAGTTTAAGCTTAAATTTAATTGAGCATTTCCTGTTGTGATATCAGGTAACTCTTCAATGAGTAACTATGACAGTTCCTTCAGTTCCTCACCTGTGTCCCTGAGGTGGGCCAATAATGGCCTGAAAATGAGCTCATGTGAATGGCCATCTGGGTGGGTAATAAGGACATCCACGTCACCACAGGTTGCCTTTCCCCGCCGGTATGACCCGCACACCATCACCTCTGCACCCTTGAACAGACTCAGAGTTGCCTGCCGAACCTGGTAGAGATTGACTGATAGATTCAGGTAGCTAATAGAAGCTTGTCGGATCTTTGGAATTATGCATTTAATCCCCTTTGCATTGAGATGGATCGTTGAATCGTTCTCACACTCCCCAAAGTCTCACATAGTCCATAGTTGTTACTTAAGTACCACATTCCATTATACTTAATCTGATCCTCTCTGTTATTCCCATACTCCAAATTTCTACACCTTGTCTCATCACAGGAAGAAACTGATTTTCACTAAATATATTTCACCCTATGAACAGGTGTCTCATGTATTGTCACAATGGCTTCCTTCCTGCAAAGTTAAGCTTCTGCTAGACATTCACTGTGGTAGTTGTGTTCAGGCCATCATGTAGCAGATGAAGAACTCAATAACCAGCAGCCACACTTACATAGTCCTCTATCTCAGCCACTTCAGTGCGTGGTATCCGAGAGTTGATGTCATGGTAGTGCTTGAGGCCAATCTGTTGGTGTCGAGTCAGTGTTGCTTTTGTCCTCAAGTCCTCCAAGGTTCGGAAGTCCTGAAGAGAGAGCCATTATCAATTAACTTCCAGAAGATGAGCAATTACAGTACATGAGAGAAAGGGGAGAAGGGAGAATGATTAATTTGGGGGTGGCAAGGAGGGAATACAAGGACATGAATAAATCTAAACTCTTGTCAAGGCTATCCCAAGGGTGGAGTTCTTAGGAATTGGCATCAGATATAGACTAAGAGATAGATAGCTTATGAGAGTACCATTCACCCACCTGTATGTACCATGCTTGTGCTGTAGTTGGCCCTGCTCCCCACACCCCAAGGAACAGACGCAGGGTCTCAGCTTCCTCCCCTTCACACACCTCTGCCACCTTCCTCAGCTGGCCACTTTCCAAAATTTCAGCAATCTTATCAGCCAGACGCCCACCGATGCCAGGAATGGCCAATGACTCCTTCAATTTTGTTGTTATTATTGGTAAAGTATCTAAGTATTACTTCATTCTACTTATAATATGCAAATCAATGTAACTTACCAAACTTAATGAGACCATGCTGATTATGACAACTTATCTTACATTACTCAGCCTTGGGTAATTATGATGACTTTCAAAACGTAGTACTATTGGTGCCAAAACTGATCCCTGCGGTACTCCACTTTTTACTTCCCTACATTCTGATTTTACATCCTTCACTACTGTTCTCCTTTCCTTTCCTTTCATAGTAATCAAATGTGCGGAACCTTATCAAATGCCTTTTTAAAGTCTAAATATATGCAATCTGCCCATCAATCTCTTTTTTTGTATTTGTTGTATCTATCATTTTTGAGTAAAAACTAATAAGTGTGTGTGTGTGTGTGTGTGTGTGTGTGTGTGTGTGTGTGTGTGTGTGTGTGTGTGTGTGTGTGTGTGTGTACTGGCTGCTATTCTGTTCACCATACCTCTCTGGATGTGATTTTTTTGCTGTAGTTCCGGATGGCTGAGATGGCTCGTTCATAGCCCACAGATCGCCAAGTATCATTTTTGCTCTTGTAGGTTTTGGCTAGCTTCTCTAACTCTGAGGTGATGTGAGTGTTGAGATCCAAGGACTTGTTGCTTGATGGCCGGGCACATACAAACTTTTCCTAAAGAATGTTTAAAGAGTATGTAATGCTTTCTTCTGCAATAGTATGGAAGCAACCACGTTATCCTAATTAACTCATCTGTTTTGAGAAACATTTATGACACATACCCAGTCACTAAAGAAATTACTAATAGAGCATAAATGTATATGTACATATATAAAAGCAATTCCAAACTCTGGTAGTGACACCTTGAGGTTACTTATTACATTTGAACACCAAAGGAATTTTTCAAGTGTAGTACCTGGGCGATAATCCTCCTTTACATTTTCTCACAAATATTTAGTGTGTACTATGTACAACTAAGTCGCTATAATATTACACTATGAATTAACAATGGATTAAAAAATAACTGCATTCTGAATAAACTCATTGTGCATAAGAATAATACATTCTAAATGCTCCTTTTTCAGCATTTACACTTATTTATAAGGAGTGTGGGATCTCTGGAAATAATTTTTGAGTAGGGGAGTCAGGAAATAAAAGCTACAGACAACATGAAGTGAATGGATTACCTGTAAATTCTTAGGAAATGGTCTTATCAGTGACTTTAAATTGTCTTCACTGGCTCGTGCTCCGCCTTTGCATGTCACAGCCTTGTTTGCCAGTGCTTCCTCTCTAGCGGATTCTTTTGGTTCTCCTTCATCTTCCACTACTTTACTGTGTGTGGTATTTAAAGTAGATGCCTGACTTTCTATGTTTTCATGTGAAGTTGGATGAACACTGAACTTGGCTGTTGGATCACCACTGGCTAATGTATTTTGGATATCAGGGTTTTCATTTACTCCTGAGTTGCGTATGTTTCTTTGTGATTCAGGTTTTGCTACATTTACTTGTTTCAGGTGTGTTCTGTTGGTCTCCTTAGCCTGTTTTGCGACAGACAATTCCAGCCACGTTCTATCCGTTTCTTTGCACTGTTGAGCATCCGTTTCCCAGAATCTATCTCCTGATCTCTGTTCCTCCATTGAATTCATGGACACAATCAAGTGGCTTTTAGTCCCAGCCTTTGCCTTAGCCTTGATGCTCTCTACAAGCCATGTGCATCTCAGAAACACACTGTATGGGAATTTTAGTATGTCTACCAGACGCTTGAGCTTCTCCTCATCGACAGATTCCTCAAACACCACGTGGTAAGCCACCTCTGAGCTTTCTGGCAGGGATGACACCAGCTCTCCACCGTATCGTGTGACATGATTCTCAAAAATTTTATAGCGCATTGAACCAAAGTTTGCTGGGTGGATGTGGCACTTCATGCCATCAAGAAACTGTGGTGGTG
The DNA here is from genome assembly GCA_036785275.1 of Cancer borealis. Classification (NCBI taxonomy): domain Eukaryota; kingdom Metazoa; phylum Arthropoda; class Malacostraca; order Decapoda; family Cancridae; genus Cancer; species Cancer borealis. The sequence continues at coordinate 26,103 of JAXIVD010003103.1, forward strand.
TCTCACTTTCTTCCTTTAGTTGCTTAGCAAGTGGAAGTATTCCTTTACTTTTCCTCTTCATGGCTGATGAATTATTACTTTATTTTAAGCCTTATAAGATCAAATTATATAAATTATTATGACTCAAACACTTCAAATGGCAGATAGATAGGGAAAGCTTCCTGCAGCCACGCACCACCACTACCTATCAGCTGGCCGTGAAGTGCCTTGCAACAGTGGAGTTCTGCCTCATACTCATCCTGGTTTAACTTACTTTTTAAATATAAGCAGTTATAAGATTTCATTCATAAGTGGTACTAGTACGTTAGGTCATTGCGTACTTCTGTATGACTGTTCCTTCATCATACCTGAACCCCATAGTTAATAACACTAACAGCTCGTGGCATTAGTTTTAGAATAAAAGTTAGCAGTAACACTCAGCAACAGAGATCAGAAACAACTCAACAACATAAGCGAAGACGAACAGGCTATGAAGGGAGTTAAACATTCATAAAATGTCACAACGTTACGACATTTTGTTCAATACATCTCCTGCTGTCTTGTATTGAGGCATCCATTAATTTCTTGGTGTTAAAATACCCTTCACTGGAGTGCCACGTGAACTCAATAATAAAAACAAACGAAGACAACGAGGGCCTTCTGTTGGACGTCACTATTTCATATCTAAATACACTTTGGGACGATCACATTACTTCTTGCTGTTCTGTTGTTAATTAAAGGGCTTGTAAGTGAGGTAATAACTACTTATCCTGGCTTGACAATGCTGTCTTCTGTTGTAATATGCTGTTAGAGTTACGGTGGGCGGCGAGTTGACGTTTCTATGATAACATTTGGTCTTGGTCTGATGCTAGAAATATGCCCTTATAACCCTTCCATATCCTTTATTTCATGTGTTTGGTTGTATATCTCGCCAATAATTACTTTCTTTGTATTCAACTAACTTTTCATTTATTCATGTTTTGTTTCTATCTCTTATTTACATTATCACATTACTTACATTATCACCAACACTGAATTATTACAGGATAAGATAATACATAGTTTTATATAATTATTCTTTTTGTTAGTAATAGATTGATTTACTTCTTATTGTTGGTTGATTTTTCTTGGTTGCCGAAATATAAGGTGCAGCTGCTGGTCGCTGGAGCAGCTGGGAGGGAGGGCGAGGCGGTGACTCACTGCTGTCTGTGTGTCTGTCTGTATACCTGTGTGTGTGTGTGTACCTGTCTGCCTCTGCCATGGCCGACCCTAAGTATGCTGGTCTGCCGGGAATCGTAAGTTAACAACCTTCTCAGTACATGGGGCTAACAGATAATGAGAAAGCGTTAAGTATAGATATAGTAAACCGTATATTTCATATTGTTTTCATTATTGTCGTGTTCATTTGGTGTGGCGGCAGCTGTCATCACCTGTCAGTTCTGCTAAGTAACTAATTAAGTGGGCATTGTACAGGCTCTGGTTATTAGTATTTATGCATAAGCTTGTTTCCATAGCACATTTATACCGCTGGCCACTTACAGGACCCATCTTGAAGTAAATAATGGTATTTAATGTTCAACCCTCCCTCATGTTCTCACTGACAAGTTTTACAGATTTATGTAGTTTTCCGTTTTCTCCTTGGTATTTCATGATATAGTAAGAGAGAGAAGAAAACCAAGTGTGTTTCTAACGGGTATGTTGCAGTAACACCCAATCATCGGTTGTGACATTTTCTTTCTGTGGGTGTTCCTCACACTGTCCTTGGAATAATAATAAACAGTATGTTGTTAGCCTTTCCCTCCTCTTCTTTCTAGGTACATGACCAGCCCGACGTGTTTGAGACATGTGACTTGCCAGAGAGTGAACAGGACTTCCCCCTGAGTGATATGGGTGAGGTGGACGGTGTGGTGGAGGTGCTGCACGTCTCAGCTGGTGACGCCCACGACCACTTCAAAGGAAAGGTGTGTACAAGGGTTACTCTGCCACACACTCTTGAAGCATTGGATTGAAAACTTTTTCTGAATATCAAAATGGTAATTTAAGTAAGAGTTTTTTTGTTACTCTTTATTTATTTGTTTCATGTTCTTTACCTTGTTAATGTCATCCACTTGACAGGTGCTTGATGCCTCCCATGTGGACTTCTCAGACAGACTGTCAAATGCACGGCGCCGAGGTTATGGTGCAAGGTTAGGAGTTTTGTTTTATCTCTTTATATTCTTTACTTGTTTATATATTTGTTGTTAGAATGCATATCAATATAGTGATGTCCTACACATATTTGCTAGAAATTGTGTCTCATCTCTTTATTTCTTTGTTTTCTATTTGGTAATGCTTTGCATTTTGAAACACTGAGAAATTCATCTAAAAGAGATAAGAAGCCATGAGAAGGCTGCGCTCCAGGATCAAACTCCAAACAGCACACTCATCGTACTACTGACACTTTACCAGCAAGACCATTCTGATTATCAAGGAGTTTGGTTGACATTGCCTGTCCTGTCACTACACACCTTTTCCCCCTCATTTTTAGATAAATTTCTGGTGATTTTACATCTTCTCACTATCCCTCTTAAATAGCTGGGTTTTCCATTTTCTTATGATAATAGCTACGGATTGAGATACCCAGTGATACAACACATAACTTTTACTGCTGCCACCACTGTAATGTCTTGTGGTTTGAAACATTGAGAAATTGGTATAAAGTAAGTATAGCCATGAGAAGGCTGCGGCCGAGGATTGAACCCTTGACAGTACACTTAATGTACTGACACCTTACCAATCATACCATAATGATCACCAAGGTCCAAATGGAGTTTGGTTGACATTGACTGTCCCGTCTCTATAATTTGTCTTTACCTGTTGTAAGTTTGTGTACACTGTGCAGCTTTGTGGGCTGCCGTTAGGTGGGATAAGCAGATATCTGTATCATATAACTAATTGTCATCAATCTAACATATATACCATGTGATCTCTTCTATTCGACTATATATATAATTTTTTATAATTTGTATGCTTGCTTATACTTCATTGTCCTATCTCTCACTTGTGCAGGCGCATTGAATGGGAGGTGGCAGGTGAGGAGGGAGAGGAGACGGTGATCCAGAAGTATCAGCGGCTGCAGTGTGAGGTAAACCAACTCCTGGAGGAAGTACAGACCATTAAGGTGAGTTGGCACAAAAATTACTTTACTGTTCCTCCTCTTCCTTATGTTGCAATTTTGTTTGTTTACCTATTTTGCAAAGATCTTTAATCAATAACCTTATGATCATTGCTAGACTGCTTTTTGATGTTTGTAACAGTATTGTAATCATATTTGAATTTCCAAGGTCAGGTGAGGTTAACTTATGCTGTACTAAGTTTCTGTCAAGGAACTTGTCAATCATAATATAAATCCTGCAAATTCCTTGTAATAAAGAAGTTGAAGGTTGCTTAGGCTGAATAAAAAGAAGCGTAGAAATATATTAGATAGTGTACATATATAATAATGCATCTTCACTGAGACTCATGAGCTCTCTGTAGTATTTTGGATACAAGTTATATGACATATCACTAATACTGTCAATACACCTGATATCTTTCCATGATCCAAGGGTACTGTGCCGTGTGGGGAGGGTGTAGCGTCTTCCGTGGAACTTGGGCAGCAGGTGGAGAGTCTGCACCGCACATTGGTGGACCTTAAGCTGGAGGACACACTGGGAGCAGAGGTGGTGGCCTCCATCTCCCAGCCTCAACTTGCCCTCCAAAAGTGAGTGTTGACAAATAAGGCATTGCAGAATTACCAAACAATGTACATTAGATAATACATATTGTTGATACTCCCAAGATACTGCTATTACAGTCAATTAAAATTGCTTAATATTTATAAAAAAACAATCAGTTCACCAAAATTGTCATTCTATATGACAGGTTGGCTGAAACAGTATTATACATTCCATACCATATTGTGTTATAATAATGTATATATTATTCAAATACTATATATTTCCTGGAATTTTTTTTATGATCTTGTAGACTGTGGCGGGATTGTATTAGAAGACTCATGATTAAACGCATGAATGTGTCCGAATTCACCAAACAATCAAGACAATGAAAGACTGACCACAGCATGAGACATTACTATATAACTTTAATTCAATATAATATTTATCAACAGTTGAATGTAATCTATTATCACCCATTTTTAGATCATGTAAACCTGATGTGCAGATTCAACACTATTTGGACATGAACACTCACACCATGAACTCAATTATACTTCTATGTAAATGCAAACATTTTTAGCCATCAATACATTATTATAGCAACAGGTTATGTTCTGAAGAATACCAAAATAGTACATATCACACTAGTGTTGGCTGAGCAATCTGCTGATGATTTTTACTCCTTTCCTGGAAGGAAACTCATCAACCTCTTGGAGAGCTTCAAGCAAACAGGCCTCACATCAGAGAAAAAGCAGACTGGCAACAAGAAGGAGGATCAGAAGCAGGGTAGTGGTGAAAGCAACACTAATGGTGGCAATGGCATTGTGTATGAGCTTTATTATGCCCCAGAGCATGCACGCCTCAACCAGCTGGCTAGTGTGGCAGAGTTGGAAAAGAAGATTGACCGCATTGAGACCCTCATCGGGAACAATCCAGACAAGCTCGTAGGTTCCATGGATTTTTTATTCATAATTACTTGTATACTATATGTGTATAGGCATGTAGTCAGTGCTTGAAAAAGATAAAACCAAATACCCATCAATTCCTTTCTCCTGCCTTACAGTCAAGCTTGTCAGCCTGGACCAATCACAGGTCAGTATTGGGAGCTGTTCAAGTGCTGAGTGCCAGGTTAGCCCTGCTGGAGCCAGCACACCTGGACCATGTGGAGGGTCGGCTACATGCCATACATACACGGATGAACTCCATCTCAGAGAAGAAGGCAGCCATTGAAGATGCTGACAAACAGAGCAAGGTAGGTGTATCTGTACACACATGCACCTTGTGCACTACCTTGAGCACATCCTGGAAGCCTGTTGTACCTTCTAATGATGTACTCCTACAAGGTTCATGTTCATCATACTAGTCACAAAGATACAGTAAAGTAGATATAATTTATTTACTTATTTATTTTATGAATTGTTTGCATGGATGACATTTCAAGTATGAGGTTTGGAGTCTGCAAACCTCCACCAAGGCTAAGTAATCCTCGGTCTCCCCCTGCCTCTTTATGGCCCCTTCTTATAATCAGGACCTCTCCCAAAATGTAATCACATATTACCAGTCACTGGATCTACTTTTGGTAATATTTATGTAAAAATCTATACTTTTTGCATAGTCCTGCTAACAGACAAACCAAACCAGAAACATGGCATTCCTGGTAGAGAGATATTATGGGTGTTAATTGTACACCAACTTTGAGGTCCGTTCTAACTCATATTGATCATTGTGATGGTACTCAGTTGTATCAAAAGCCTTTGTTGTGTTTATTTTGTAAGTCAAATGAAAGTTCCATCTGTGGATGTGTTTTCTTTACAGTTCAGATTGTATATCATTGAAATGTGATTCAGAATAGAGAAATAACTTAGTTTGCTAAGCATTTATTTATAAGTCTACTACATGTTTTTTTGTAGTGTTTGGACTTATTTAAGGTTCATTTCAGGTGTCTGAACTTTATGAGTTAGTGAAGAAGACAGAAACACTGTGTTCTGCGCTGCCTGAGGTTGTGAATCGCCTTGTGTCTTTAGAAGCTCTTCATGATCAAGGTAAAGAATGTAGACCACTGTACAATTATTAAATGGTCTCTACTGTACTATACACAAAAAAACAACTTGTAAAATTACCAAAAACTGTAGTTTCCTGTACAGAAGCATATATATCTGAAACAATCTTAATACAGAAATGGTCCTTGCTAGGAATATTCAAAGATTAAATCAAGGCTGGGTAACAGTAGATATCGGGACGGGACAGTATGACCATTACTCTTTTCCTGTATTTTTCACAAATATATATATATATATATATATATATATATATATATATATATATATATATATATATATATATATATATATATATATATATATATATATACAGAGGTGGGCAATCGGATTCGGAAGTCCGATTATCCGATTAATCGGACTCGCATTTTCGAATCGGATAATCGAATTGGACTAACCCCTGCCAAACGAATCAGATAATCGCAATCGGACTGCCGAAAATTTAAAGCGATTTGCGATTAATCCAGGTCGACGTCGTCTTTGTATTTTCGCAATAGCAGTTTCTTAATAAATTTTTCTATATTTTTCTCAAGTAAATATTTTTTTTGCTTTATTCTATTCACACTTTAGTATTTTCTCTATAATATAATGCGCAAAATATCATGATTAATTATTAAATCATATAAATTATAATAAAAAGGTTATATTTTACAAGTATAAAGTTGGTATAATACGTGTTTAGTTCTGGTTTTTCATACGCGTCTCATCGGTTAAGTGACGCGCTGCACCAGTTTAGAGCCAGTCGTCGTGAGAGGAAGTGCTGCTGCTGCTGCTAGGGCAAAAAAGCATTAAATTTCCTTTAGAAACATTGAAAATAGCTTTAAAAACATTGAATCGCTTTTAAAAATATCTAATCGCTTTTAAAAACTTTAATCAAAATCGGATAATCGCTAATCGGACTTAGATTTTTTGGCAACCGAATCGGACTTGACGAGCTGGCGAATCGGTAATCGCTAATCGGACTTCAATTTTTTTGAATCGCGCCCACCTCTGTATATATATATATATATATATATATATATATATATTCAGTTTAGGTCACCTTACATGTATAGGAAAGGACTGTTTGATGATGAAAAAAAGTGGATAATATAAATGTAATGAGTGTTGAACCCCAGTTCAAATGTATACATACACTCCTTTCTTCATGATCCTACTGAATGTACATATATATGCCTTTGCAAACATTACCACTCTGCAGCATTAGAAGTGATTGGTATTTCGTCTCTATTTTTCCTATCTATTTTTCACCACTGCCACGCCATCCTCATCTATCATTAGGAATCAAGGCGTTGGGTAGTTGGATGATTTCTGAAGTGTGTTTTGGCAAAAAATATAATACTGTGATAACCTTTCTTTGGATATTGATGAAAGCATTATTTCAGCTATGCAGTTCAGTGGATCTTTGAAACAGCTTGATGTTGCCCAGACCCGCCTCAGCTCAGCCTTGCACTCCAATGCAGATCTACTCAGTAGTGTGAAAGACAAGTTCTCACAAAACTTGGAGGTAATCCAAAACAACATCACCAATCTTGATGCCCGGGTGCAGGTACTCCAGAAGAAGTAGTGGAGGCATTGCAATGCTTCCTGAATGTACGTATTGACAGTTGGTTCTTGTTTACGGAAAAATGGTCATAGACGTATTTTGGTGGCAGCTTTTTGTAGTTGCATTTCTTCCTGGTCTGACTGTAGATTAATTTAATCTTTTAAATTTATGCTGTTTCAACTTCGTTCAGATTAATGCAGCCCTATTCATTATCTAGCACTTTAACAACACTACAACCCTTGCTAGATGTTTCAAAAATGTAGAAAATACTGCTTTAGTGCTTGGTGCTTGAAGTGGCTTATGTTCATCATATAATATAATAAAGACTAATAGCAGATGAAAATTTCAGTGATTGTTCATTATACAAGGATATATTTCTTGCTAAACAAATATATAGACAAATTGATGTTAGATGATGTAAAATATTAAATATTAATAATGTTTGTCGCCTTTTACGAACCACAGGGATTGTGATGGTTGAATTCTTATAGTCCCCACCACATTAGGGGAGGTGGTGGTATAGTGGTCTAGCGCTCTGGTATGCGAGCCTAGGGTCCCGGGTTCAAATCCCCGTCATATGCTGACCACTTTCCATTCTTTGATATCACAGCCGAGTGGCCAAAGACCACCTAAATTGCTGCCATACTGTCCTTAGACAGGACTAACAACATTTATATGCTGTGGCTGTAGCAGTGATTAGCCTCGCACATTCTCAACATGTTCACGAGAACCTAAACATTTGAGGCATCACTATAAAAATCTGCAAACCTGCGCCAAATAACAGGCGAGGCAAATCCATCTGTGCTTCAATAAGCCTACTTGCGCCAACGGTTAATAAATAAATAAAAATAAATAAATAAAATAAAAAAATTCAAAACATATTTCTAGTATATAAATAGATATAGATATAGACTTTTTAGTTTGAGTTAATTTTATTTTTCCTCCATTCTTCAATGTTTCCTCTTACATTCTAGAAATTCTAGAAAAAAGTGTGGTAGAGTTTGGTAAATAAGATAAATTGGATAAATTATATAATTTACTCATGTCAAAACCAGCTCCCAACACATCCTGTTTTTATTTATAAATAACAGTGGTATGTCAAAATAAGGCTTGACTTGCAATGTATTTTAATAATGATCATAATATTCAAGCAAACGTGATTCATGAATTACAATTCATATACACAACCTAAATATTGATGTGAATGAAACTGGCCATCTGTCCTAAGCCTTCACAACACAACCTTCACTAAGGTATCACAATACTGAAGGTCATGGTTACTATACTTTCTATATTTGTTAAGGCACAGAGATAAGCAATCTTTTTATGCTATTCTGAGAAATAACAAATGATAACCAATAGATTCTGTAAACTGATAGTACTTACCATAGTTCCAATAAATTACTACATATAACCTTCAAATCTTCAAGCTCATACATAGAAAACTGCCATAGTAAATACCAAGGTGGCAGATGCACATAGTAAATAAATAAATAAATACATAAGTATAAATTTTAAAGGACATATGCCTGTTAGTGCTTTGCCCCAATGCTTATCTCCATTTTCTCAATCTCAGAACCTGGAGCGTCCCAGGACAAAGGGCCACTGCAACATCCAGGCTACTACACTTATTTCTCTTATGTACTATGCTTGGTGCTTACTGATAGACAAACCTTGTAAAGGCGGATGAGCAATTGAACTGCTGTAAGGGGCAGCTGGCTTACTAGGATTAGAACCCAAGTGGATAAGCCATTTAACCAACAGCCAGTGACACTAACATCTGGTCTATGGTTAATCAGATAACAAAAAATTTGTGAGCTCTTAAGATCGGCTTGCAACAATGTTCCTTTGTAAGTTTAGTAGGGACTTTAAATATATACCCTTATTTTCATATGCATTCTTATTTATTACCAGTACGTATAACTTTTTTTTTCCAATTCATTACAATAAGCAGGAAACCACATCCCAGCTGATACTAACGCCTTTATACTTGTTCTCTACTTAACAGATGCATACAAAGGTTCTGTGAAGTTCAATCCTATGCATGTTGTGATGAAGAGATTTTTACTTTATTTATAATAAATTCATAATGTAAAAATGAGTCCAATCTGTCTGTGATCAGATGTGTGGCAGCACTACAATGTGTAACTTTTCACTTTCAGGATATTGCACTGTGTCTGGTGCCACTGTAAGAGGCTGGTATGCTGAAGCCTTAGTGCCTTTATGACTGGACTAACATAACCAGACATGAAGTGACATACTCTGGCTTACGTAAGTAAGGTGAAGGCAAACTAACAATCCAAAGATGTAATAACTGACGTATGGCACTTCAATATGAACATTTAGTGATTTGAAATCTATTATCAAATTTCAAATGACTACAATTCTATTATTTATGACTAGAATTCAAAATGTTGCTCGTGACTTAGAATTGTATAATTATCAAAGCATCTTCCAAAGAGTCAAATATTCACATAACATATCTAGGACTTGAAAAAAAAAGTTTGATTAATCAGAGTTAAGACAAGTCACAAAGTGGAATTTATAGAATTGTTTCCTAAACTTAGCAATGATTTTTCAATGCCTTGTATAAGGTGTGCGCAGCTATAGTGTAGGCAAAATATTTTACACAGCAGCAGCATTTGCACAATAAGTTAATTTATATCATACAATCTTTTGTTCAATATGCTTTGGAAAACTCTGCACTCTGAATGTATTTTAGGTTAATACTATGGTAAAACAAATACTGTAGATATAAAACCAGAAATATATGGTTAGTTTCATAAATCAAATAATGTAAACCAAACCAAACTCCTTTTCATGTCCCTATAAGGTTTTAACACAACTTTAATCAGCACACGTTAAACTATCTTGTTACCACTCACACAACACTCTTTACCAATGAAATAGGCAGTTATACACCTTTCCATGCTAAAGTAACACACAATACTTACTTCACAATTTACATGACTAGGATTGTTATGAATTTCAAAATGTTTTTAAAAATTTTGAAATTCCACTAATTTAGGCTTTAATTACAAGTCTAATATACAAGCCAGAGCCTCACCAGGCTGAAGACTAATGTTGCGGAAAGTCACAAATCCTGAATGTCCATGTGAAGAGGCTAAGACTGAACCACCATAGTAAAAGTGTGAAAGGTCTTTGTTAATCACCTCATTACCAAGGTTGGCCACTACAGCATACTGGTTCCGGCGTGGGTAGAACCGGTCCATGATCAAGAGATCCTCCCGAGCATGTCGCACCTGTTGAGGAATTAATTGATTAAAATCTTCCCATATACAGATGAAAGAAATGCATGCACATCACAGTTGTGAATATAAATACAATTATATATACAATGCATATCTAGTACAGAGATATTCACATAAATTATATATCTAGTAATGAAAATCATTAATTATATAAGAACATATAGCCATTCCACTCATTCCTAAACTTCTTAATCTTAATCAGACTAAATGCTTCAATACAATTATAACACTTACAACTGTATCTTATTTCAAGCGACTTTCTCATGTGTGGTTTTTACTACTGTGACTTGTACGTTTCTCAGTAATTATAGGAAATCTTATGACAGTTAATGAATATTTAATATTATCCACTTACAAGCACTTTACCCAAGACCTCTGTCTTCCCATCAAAGGCAGATTCCACAATCACTTTTAGCAACAAAGAATTGGTTTCTGAATATAAAGGAACCACATCTGATACCAAGTCACTTTCCCAGGAATGGGAGAGGCACTTGTAAAATATGTTTCATTACCAAAAACAGTGGACCTTATTTATCCGTTTGATTTATTGTTTGTAAAATTATGCCAGAACAACTAAGTAGAATTAATTGATTCTGGCAAAAAGGGGAAAAAAATATATATATATATAATATTTTATCTATCTATCTATATGCCTGGCTGTTTTTCCCCTAAAAGCACGGATAAACACATCCATGCACACACATACACTTCTCTCACTTAACCCTTAGGCTGGAAGCAAACATGCAACTCCGTGACACCACATTGCCACGTCAGTGTGTGGCGGGGATGTGGCTTCCCATAGATATCCATTATTTAGATGCAAACCCGTGCACACAAGCGACTCTGGCGGGCTGTTGCTGATCCCCGCCACAGCGTAGCGGGAATACAGTGAATACGTAACTAAATAGGTACATACAGAGAATAGTGAGTTGGGCAAGTGTCTTGGATATTACATAAAGAGTGTTGCAAACCTTATAATTTGCTGTCTTGGTTGGATGGTAGTCTCCTTTGTAGTCAAAGATGCCATTTATATAAATGGGTACCTGGCAAAGAGAATTATAAATACCTTTGCATTAATTTCTTGCACTACTGCTAACTTCTCTAGTGTTTCATCATTTATAGAAGTATAATACAGGTATATTTCAGAAGCCAGAAATTAGTATACTAATAATCATGAAGAAAGTATTACAGATATACAAATATACCATTTTCTCAAAAAAAGGCATCCTTGAATTAAATATTAGTAGTCTAAATGAATTTGCATACTTTCTTTACTGTTTAGAAAATAGATTGATAGTATTATTATCAGTATTTTGCTACAGATCATCCTAGGAGGAATACTAATGTTTTCTTTGTGTTACAAGGAGTTTAGATACACCTAATGATAAAACAAGAAAGCTTTCTCTCTAACCTTTTTCTGCCGTGCTAAAACCATTGTGGACAAAGCTGTGATGGTATAGTTCTGATTTTCAACATTAGCAGTTTCCCAGTCCGTATTTATGGGCCTCCATGGCTCAACAGAGCTGAACCCTGCATAGGGATCTGTATTCCAAGCCATGATTGATGACCAACCATTATCCTGTATATGAAAGAAAATTAGATTATACACAAGCAGCCATGTTCCTGAAAAGTTGAGATTTTTTTTACAAAGAAGCCACACTAGCTGCAGTGTTGCAGGCAATGTTTACCTGATGTGACACACTGAAGGAGTCCAATTCATCTCCATAATAGAGGGTGATGGTGCCAGGGAAGAAGAGGAGCACCAAGCTGTGACCCAAAGGATGCAGATCAGTGAGTGCAGCAACACGTTGCCTTCCAGTACCACCCATGTTCCAGTTGATCCAGGGCAGTGAGGCATGGCTGTCCCAGGCTGTAGCACCCCTCAGCACCTCAGGGATTGTCTGAATGAAATTAATCGCTTTGTTCAATCTTCCCCTTATCACAGTTGGATGGTTTGGAACACTAATTCTAATCTTTCCTTTTGATTTAATACATGAATGAAAATAACAATACTCATAAGAGACCTACTGAAAGAGAAAGAGAAAGAGAGAGGAGAGGAGAGAAGAAGAACAGAAAGGAAGGGAGTGTGTGGATGAGATAATTACATAGAATGAAATGGAAATCCAAATCACAGATTCCATGGTCCAATATAGGACTTAACCTAGAGTAGAAAATATTTTAAAGAAAATGTAATAGAGCAGCTCAGTTAAAAATGTACACAATCAGAAGAAAACACAAACAAACAGCAGCAGGACACTGGATTTCGTTACCTTATCAAAAACTTGAGAAAAAAGGGAGAGAGAAAGAGTTGAGGGGTGCCGGTGCTCACCTCAGCAGGACCCGTGAGGTTGACAAAAACATCAATAAGGTCCAGCTGGCGGATGAGGTGGTCCAGGTGGGGGAAAGTGTCAGTCTGTAGTCTGTTGAGCAGCTCCACAGGTGCCATCATCACCCGGTGCTCCATACCATAGCTGTATTGGTCTAGGATGTTACGCCATTGATGTAGCGCCTCAACCAACCCGGGGTCACTAGCCAGCTATGTGGGGGTGGGAACATTGCAGTGATGATAATGTTCCATTTATGTTCTGGCATTAACAAGTCAGTGGAAATTATTGGTTTCAAATTTAAATCTTGCACCAAAGCACATGACAATCAGTCTTACATACCTCAGTGATGTCAGGGAAATGGAAGCCATTTACACCCATAGCCAGCCAGTGCTTAAGGACTGGATACACCCCTGCCAAGGTAATGGTTTTCTCCCCTACAGAAGATGAAACTTTGGGTCAGTTCATTCATTTTGGAAGGAAGATTTAGCATGTTAAGTTCAATTTTCTCTGACACATAAAGGAGGTATCTGAATGGATGAATGTGCTGTATGCATATATGTCTCAATGTATATGGATAGGGAGAGGTGGAGGCTCTTCAGCCGTAGCCATCCCCTTGGGAGACGTTTCTGAAGGAAATGAGGTATCAGACTATAGATTAATAGATAGAATAATCTGAATGTGTACTTGTGAAAAAAGCCTTTGCTAAAATATAATAAGGAAATGGAATTGGATACATGCAAGTAAAATAGAAGATTGAGATGGGAACTCATGATGCAGACCTGCAGCATGGGCTAGAGGTATGTCCATGAGGAGATACATGTTTCGGTTGTGAAGATCATTGGTCAGTGTTCTCAAGTCCTCCAGGGTACCAATAAATGGCTCTACTGCAGTATAGTTGACAACAACAGTGTGGCTGTCCAAGTAGTCTGCTGCTTCAAGAATGGAGGCAAGTCGCACGCCACGCACACCTAAGCCCTGAAAGGAGACACTTCATTATTGAGGCTTTGTGTAATTCACCATGGTCTGGAGGATCATGCTCTGGACTCATTATCGTCAGCCATTACCCTCCCCGAAAGAGCTCAGAACTCATCGAGACGGATCTATGGATAAGGCTGAGCCCTCTCACACATCACAAACCACCATCTCCTTACTCATGAGGGACAATAACTGCTCCGTCAATGAAAAATCCTTAGCAACCCGAGCAGGGTTCGAACCCACGACCTGCTGGGTGACAGAAAACTGAACCACAGGAGCAGAGTGTGTGTGTGTGTGTGCTGCAAGTCTGTACTTCAGTCACGATCCTAATCTAATCTCTTTTAATTTGTTCATAAATCTGTACTTAAAATTTTACTCTCATTTCCTAACCATCTTCTAGATTATATAATTTCACTCCATATTCTGCCAAGACAATGGTGTCACATAAACAGGCTTGCTATGATACATAATCTTTTCTACAATTTAATGTTATTCACCAAGCACCCTAATCCTAGTTTGATAAATTTCTTCTAGCTACATATCTATAGTTCACCTAGTCCATCCTGACATATTATATAATTATAGAAATTCCTTAATTTACTCATGTAACTGAATGTCAATTTTTGGATCCTCAGAGGACTTAAAAGTCAAATTATTTCAATGCATATCATCATATGTACCTGTATGTAATCCAACTTGGCAGTAAGGCCTGGCAGGTCTCCCAATCCATCCCCATTAGAGTCATGGAAGCTTGGTACAAACACTTCATACATGACAGTACCCTGCCACCAGGCATGGTCTGGGTCACACTCAGGTCCTCGAGGCATCTGGAGGTTGATAGTAGGAATGTGCAGGAAGGGAGTCAGAGGCAGTTCATTAATATACTACACTATCAATATGTAAAACACGTGTTCATCATCCTTCCGATTGTTTTTTAGGAGTTGTCTATCTATCTATATACCAAACTGTTATAGTTATAAAAGGTTCTGAGGCCTGTCATATAGTGGTCCTGTCTAAGGGAAGGGAAAGGTGTTTTGGGAAAGATCATAAACATGTTAAGTTCATTGTGTGACGTGATAATAGAAGGAAACTAGATTCAACCGCCAGTAGGACTGTTGTGATCGCTTGGATTAAAAAGTTTTAATTAAGATAATAATAATAATAATAATAATAATTGGTTATTGCAGTTATTACAGTGGATGAACTCATTTAGTCAAATTCCAATGAACGGCGTAAAGAAAAAAAGTTTTTTGAAGAATGAAATAGACAACCTCAAGAAGGTAAATGATGAGAGGATAAAGGAAATTAAGGAATTGAAAAGAGAAAATGAAGACTTGAAGAAGAACCAAGGATATGCAACACCAGAAATCAGATATGAAGTTAAAGGTTTTGTTAACAATGAAGTGAAAACCTGGAAAGAAAAATAGAAAGGTAAAGTTATCTTCAAGGAAATATTTGAACAACACCCACCTGCACCAGGAGTCCCACCCCAACACACAGCAGGGCTAGCAGCACAGATATGTTGAGTAGCACACAGGTCTGGCGGATGCGTGGCCAGTTCCAGCTTACGTAGAAGGAATTCTTGTACTTGACTGAGATATGCACGCCTCCTCCAACCACACACCGGCTCAGGAATGGCTATATATTCACACACACACACACACAGAGATAAAAAACAGTATATTTTTTTTCTCTACATTTGTTACACAAAAAAAAATATCATTAAAGAATTACTGTGCTGACTTCGTTCGTAAGTGTGCTTCTGTTTTCATTAACAGAAAAGCTATATTATTTCTATCTTTATTCATAAATTATAATTTTGATTATGAAAGACATTTTAATCAAGTGGAATTGATTTGGACCAACACCAAGAAACATCAGAAAATTACCTGTGTTTGTACAAGTTAAGAAACACACTCCAGCAGCTGAGGAATATGCAAAGGCTCTACATAATAACAACAGTAATAAAGCTACAAACTTAAGACACAATACAAGCACAACTGTACCATACCTGATGGGACACGACAAACTTCAGCCATCACTGGGGACCAACACTTTGCTAGCAGCCAACTATGGATGCAAGAGAGCAAAAACAACATGCAAAATGAGACTCACAAACTAGGATCAGTGACAACTTAAAGAAAATAACACAAAGAAAGTCCTGCCTCATAAGATACTCCCTCCTTTGTTGTCCATAAAAATGTCTAAACCATGTAGAGTGATTTCTAGGGAAAATCTTTAGTGAAAAAATTACCAATATTTGTCAGCTTTAAAGCAATTAACTACATACAATTATATTCATATGTAATACCAAAAATTAATTCTCAATTGAACCCAAAGAGAAGAAGCCAAATTAAACAATGATGGAAATACCTGTGAGGCCCAATGTTACCCATCACCTTTCTCCTGACATAAAAACACACAGTGAAAGCTGAAGCTAACAGGCAACACGTAGAAAATTTTAAACAACTCAGTAAAGTAAAAATATAAGAATGACAAAAGTGAACAGGCAAACTTATATTCATATTCAAAAATAGATCCCAGAAAAGATATATCTTCATCTACAAAAACCTCAAATTAAATAAAAACATCAAGATCAGACTTCACTCTTCCCTATGATAGTAATGATGAGAGAACCAGTGCTGATCGAAATTAACATTACCATTACAATGCGTAGTTGCAGGGCAATGTGAAAATTATATAAACAAATTAACAACAGGAACTAAAACAACATGTGCTACTGTGCACTCTGCTCTAGGATGAGTGCAGTGTGCTTAGGGTACACTTTCTACTCAGCTAGTCATCAGACTACATAATTACATCCATAAGAAAAAGGCTTAACATCTTCAGCACAGTATGTTACCTTAATTGTGCTTGGGATGTCCTTCACATCCACTAATATGTCTAGTGGATCATGCTGGGAAAGAAATGCCATTGCATCATTATCTAGATAAACATTTCACATTTATTAAGATAAACTATGTGCATATATTATATCCCCCTTAAAGAAGGGTACCTAAGATAAGGCCTTTACATATATACATACGTCCACATGCATTCCATCACAGTTTTATCTCAAGGAGTGAGAAGGCACTGATGACCGTACCACACAGCGTCTCACAGCATATACTTTGGGGAATTCTATTAACGGAAGTAGTGACAGTGAAACATAATGTTAAAGTCTATAGCAGATATTTGCTTCCTACAGAAAATATAAGAGTATCTTGTGAGAATGCACTTTAACACCTACATCTTGATAAGAAATCTGAACCAGACAGGTACTTTTGGACATCAAAAATAGTAACAAGATCAATTAGTTTATTGTAAATTTTTTCTTGACAAAACAAAGCCTAAATTTAAAAGAAAAACTGACTTCACCATAGAATGTTAAAGCAGAACTTAGCAAGAGCATGACATAAATATATTAGTGTTGAGGAAAGCTACGATAAGAGGATAGGAATAAGGAATAGGAAATGTTTTTTTTTTTTTTCACACCAGCAACACATCACACACACATGAACTTACACTTTTCAGAAGTTCCAGCACTTTCAGTCCTTCAATCTAGTGACTAGTGAAAAAAGGACAAGGGAAAAACCATGATCTAACTAAACACAAGGAACCACTGTGATTATAACTCCACAGGGTTGCATGTTAATTAAAGAAGTGAGGATTAAAGGAAAACCTACATGAATTAGAGAAAAAACATAGATACAAGTTTAGAGTGGAAAATGAAAGTAAAAAAAATCATATGAGTAAACAGAACTAAACGGACATAGATATTGGAAAGCAACAGCGTGGGTGTAAAAAGTGGAAATCAGAATGTTATATGCAAGTATTGAGTACAAAGGAATGAAAAGATCATGGAAGCATATGTATGGAGAATTGAAGATAACAAGTATTATAAATGTGTGAAGGTACATCACGAAGAAAACAGCATTGCAGAAATAACAAATTAAATTAAAGCAAAAACAAGGTAATAAACAAGATTCTATATCTAAAGAAAAGATGAGAAAACGAAACAAAAAATAATCCAGAAAATTCTTACACATCCATTACAACTCACCATCTTCTTAGCAGCAGCAGTAGCATCAGCAGAGGAGGGCTGCTGATCCTCCAGAGGCTCATACTCAAGGCCTTGGAAGTGGTGATGGTGGTGATTGTGCAGTGGGAAGTCAGAGGGCAGTGGCTGGTATTCTGGGAGGAGGAGAGGCTGCTGGACACCTGGGGAGGAACCTGAGGAGGAGGAGGACACACTGCTGCTCCGTTCAAAGGGACATCCCTCTGCAAGATATAAATTGTTATTACTGTTATCAACACTATCAGTATATCATTCCTATTGTTATTCTTATTATTGCATTTGTACTTTCATTGTGATCACACATTACAGTATAGCCATTATCATCATTATATTTAATAACTAGCATCATCATTATTATCATTGCACAGAACATGAAGGAAACAGAACAACCCGTTTTTATTCTTATAATTTTCAGTACTTTTTAATCCTGATGATTTATTAGATGCCACCTCACGTGTAAAGGAAAAGACAGGTTAAATAAATATAGTAAACACTTAGGTACAATCGCCATGCCAACAACAACTGCCTTACCAGGGTGAGGTCCCAGGTGAGTCAGCCCTGCATATCCAAGGTGCTGGCCATTCTCAGGAAGCCCCAAATGAGGATCATTGGCCAGCCCCAGATTACAGTCAGGCCCTGAGAGCAACATTGTGAATGCAGGTGTAGGAAAGATTAGTCCTGATTTAGGTTATGTTATACAATTCGCTGTATCACACGTCACATTTATATTTATTTATTTTTACGTAAAAGCAATACAGATTAACAATCATATTCAAAAGTTGATGAGAAGCAAACAATTGCCAGAGGATAAGTAAAGCAACGCATTAGGAGGGAAGAGAGCACTTCATATACCTGAGGTGAAAGTCATGTTGCCAAGTGGGTGGGTGAGGGGGAAGCAGGGGGCTGGCTGGGGTGATGGTTGAGGGGTGGGACACTCAGAGTCTAGCAAGAGCCTCTGAGACACCTCATCATCCTGTATTCTGAAAGACAAGTAAATGTATTTGTCCAACACAACACAGGTTCACAATTGCAGAAATTGTATAAAAAAATAAATATTGGAGCCCTTTATGTTGCTTTAAAATTTTTTCACATTAAAATTTGACTTTGTTAAGCACATAATTAATTGTGCAATGTCATAAGACCGTTGATGAAGCTGTCCATCGCCTTGCTATGCCTTATCACTCCATTACAAGGTAGAGGTAAAGATTTTAGGATGTAGGTCAACAGTATAATACCACAAAAATTATTTATCCCATCAGAATGAGTCCTCGAGGATGTGCATGACTAAAGGAGAAGAAAAATTGGATAAGGAAAGGAAGAAACCGAAGCAAGAAGGAAGGGCCAGCAAGAAAGGAAAAAGAATAAACATAAAGAAAGAACGGAAGAAAGGGGAGAACTCATAGGAAAGAGGACAAAAATTAAGAAATGAGATGTAGGAAGAAACACTTACTGTACACTGCCTCCAATGTAACCAATGGCGTCTGAGTCTACGCCCGCACTACTGTCTGATGGTACCACCTCTGCCGAGTCATCTGAGGTGTAGGTGATGCCCGGCACACCATCAGTATCCTCAGACCGGGAGATGCTGGACCGAGAGTCATCTGAGTCTGACCCACCAATCTGTGAGTATTGGACATTAGCTCCCCCTCCTCCTGGACCCCCTCCAACTCCTGTACTGCTGCTACTGAAGGTCCTCAAGCGAGGTTTGTCCACAACTCCTGGCATGTCTCCTTCAGCTGCCCTTTGGGGAAAGAAAGATTACAAGATCAGGATTGATAATTTTTGGTTATGTGCATATTCATATTCCATTATTGGACATACCATTCAATTTTCACATTTTTTCAGATCACTTTTCTTCTATGCTTTAGTGGTTGAGACTTAATGATTAACAAACTGAAGTGTGGTAAAGATGCATGTGTGTATGGAATAACTGCAGAAATGTTAGAATACGGAGAAGAAACAGTGGTGGAATTCATGTGTCTGATATATGATCTTGCATGGATACATAGAGAAGTACCAGATGAATGGAAGATAATTATTGTACCCTTGCATAAATGGAAAGGTAGTAAAGATGAGTGTAAGAATCATAGAGATAAGCTTATTTTGTTAAGTTTGTAAAGAAAGTGTATGAGTGAAATTGAGGGGTCTACGAGGAGAGGAAGGCCAGTTATAAGATGGAAGAATGAAGTAAAGGAGTACATGCATGAAAGAGGTGTTGATAGAGGGGGAAAGATTGAACAAGCAAGGAGAGAGTACTTGGATAGGGAGAGGTGGAGGCTCTTCTACAGTGGCCACCTCCTTAGGCAAAATCTCCAGAGATAATTAAATTTGACCTAACCTAATCAAATATAACTTAACAGAGCGCACTCCGACCCTTGACCCTCCCAGTCAGTTATTGAACTAAATTAATATTTTAGGAATTAATGATTTCTGACGGAAAAGCAATATAGTAGAGTCTTACATATACAGAAGGTACCTAATATAGCACAAGGTGTCCTTCACAGTGAGACGGTGAAACTATAATAATACCGTGAAATCAAGGACGTTGGCAATTAAAAAAAGCCCAAACAAACAAGTACTAATGCATAAATCAAGGATGAAAGCACAAGAAGCATTTTCGGTATTTCTGCAAAACTGCTCGGACGATATTGATATAAATATGAAGTCTTACATACTATACATAGTGTACTCAACACGTGTGAAGGTTTCAGGCGGTGCTCCTCATTATTTACCTCGCAAAGATTCTTTGAAGTTATGTTATGTTAATTATGTTAGATTAGGTTATGTCAAGTTATGGTTAGGTTAAGGTTAGATAAGGTTATTTTAGCTTTGGTTGGGTACGATTTGGTTCGGTTAGGTTAGGTTATATAAGCTTTTTATATTTTATTACCCAAAAGTTAGGCATTTCACCCTAATTTTTTTTCTCGGATTGCCATATATGGCCTATATTTGCTTATAATGACTTCTAAGTCATTTGGCGAGGTGAATAATGACGAGCACCGCCTGAAACCTTTACAGATGTGTTGAGTACACTGTGTATAGTATGTAGGACATCATGTTTATATCGATATCGTCGGAACAGTAGTTGTGCAGATTTACCACATTTTCTATGCATACCAGTCCTATAACTGCATTAAACTGCGAAACCATCCGGCACATTATTACCTGCTAACAGCCTAACAAACTCACTTCTCACATGCATATCTTCCTTCTCATTGCTGGCTTCAGACTTTTACCTTTATTTCAGTAATGCTAACTACTGAAAACAGAATATATGACATACCTTACAGGCGTAGCAGGAGAACTAAAAATAAAACACAGCAGGGACTTCCACTGTTAATATGAGACAGAGTCATGTGACTGTGTTACGTCCACTCTCCTCTCCGGGCATGCGCCGCGCACTCACATATCTCACAAGTAAACATTGCTTCATTCCAGTATAATTATATTCCTCTCTTTTTATTATACATGACAATATATAAGAATAAATACCAAAATACTTTTGGTCTATAACTAAGGTATTTGCTTGACTACATACTACTGCAGCTGCAGTAAATAGAACATAATATAACAGAATATTCAACAATGTTGTGAATCTCAAAATAAGTACTATACATAAATAGATAAACAAAAAAGGTACTGATGAAGCTCTAGGATGACGAGGAAGCAAAGAGACAATAAAAAAGTACCAATTATTATCTGACGGCCATGTGACTGACTCGTTTCTCAGTGTGTCACCTGCAGCTTGCTGGAATAAACGATGCTATGAGGCAGAAATTTGTGGGTGACCTTTTTTTCTATTACTATTATTCTAGCATACAGTTGCTGAAAAACAGTTGCTACATAACTTTTCCTAAGAGAGAAAAGTGTCTTAGTAAATACAAATAGTAAAGTTCCACCAAATTACTGCATAACATTATCTGAGAAGAAGGTATGTTCGAAGTATAAACAGTGAACCATTATTACCTTGCTGTATAGCTTTCATCTGAGAGGAGGGTCGAGTCTCAGACCTTGAAAACGGTGGTAGAGATTGTTAGGGTTAGTAACACCATAACACCACCACCTGCCAGTCCTTCCTCACACCTCTGTCTACCTGTGTGCGTGACTGAGAGGTGTAGGCGGGGGTGGATGTCGAGTTCCCACGGTGACGGCCTCGCGCGCCACCTGAGACCCCTCCACGCCCATCCCCCTACCCCCAGGTGACATCGCTTTGTGTCGCGTGGTTACCTGGCTGGGCGGAGGACCTGATCCTGAGGGCGCGCGAAGCCTCCATGTGAATTACGCGCATTATGATGATCATTTGTCGATTGATTCGGTGCCACACAGCTGGTAATTGTGACAGCCAGGTGTGACACGATGGTAGGGGAGTGTGTTGTGGTGAGGGAAGGGGTTGTGGTGGAGTGATGTTGGGGATGTGGTGGTGGTGATGGTTGGGATATTGAGTGATAGTGATGAGTTGGAGAGAAGGGATCGAGGAGGAGGAGATTAAGAAATAAGAAAGAATGAATAAGAGGAGGAGGTGAACGACTTCATATATGACGACGATGATGTTTAAAGATGATGGTAGTGCAAAAAACTTTCAGGGTGTGTGTGTGTGTGTGTGTGTGTGTGTGTGTGTGTGTGTGTGTGTGTGTGTGTGTGTGTGTGTGCTCGAGCGTGTTTGTGTATGACAAGCCAATAGTGATCACAACCTTTGTCATCCTCTGAACAAGAATAAACCGACACTTAACATTATTTTTTCTCAATGACCTTTAAAATCACTAGTTTGGTTGACTGCTGTGATGACGTGAGACTCGGAACAATGGCTGAAGGAGGGCGAGGAGGCAGTAGCGAAGGGAAGGAAGGAAAGCTATATAGGACAGAAAACTGGAGGAAATTAAGACGGGAAAAAAAACGCACTACTAAAAGAAAGAGAGAGAGAGAGAGAGAGAGGAGAGAGAGAGAGAGAGAGAGAGAGAGAGAGAGAGAGAGAGAGAGAGAGAGAGAGAGAGAGGAGAGAGAGAGAGAGAGAGAGAGAAGAGAGAGAGAGAGAGAGAGAGAGAGAGAGAGAGAGAGAGAGAGAGAGAGAGAGAGAGAGAGAGAGAGAGAGAGAGAGAGAGAGAGAGAGAGAGAGAGAGAGAGAGAGAGAGAGAGAGAGAGAGAGAGAAGAGAGAGAGAGAGAGAGAGAGAGAGAGAGAGAGAGAGAGAGAGAGAGAGAGAGAGAGAGAGAGAGAGAGAGAGAGAGAGAGAGAGAGAGAGAGAGAGAGAGAGAGAGAGAGAGAGAGAGAGAGAGAGAGAGAGAGAGAGAGAGAGAGAGAGAGAGAGAGAGAGAGAGAGAGAGAGAGAGAGAGAGAGCGAGCGAGCGAGCGAGCGAGCGAGGGAGGGAGGGAGGGGGGAGGGAGGAGGGAGGGAGGGAGGGGGAGGGAGGGAGGGAGGGAGGGAGGGAGGGAGGGAGGGAGGAGGGAGAGAGAGAGAGAGAGAGAGAGAGAGAGAGAGAGAGAGAGAGAGAGAGAGAGAGAGAGAGAGAGAGAGAGAGAGAGAGAGAGAGAGAGAGAGAGAGAGAGAGAGAGAGAGAGAGAGAGAGAGAGAGTGTGTGTGTGTGTGTGTGTGTGTGTACACACTCCACCCTCCTTTCCCCCCTCCCCCTCACTGCCTCACACCGGGTGCCACTTAAGTATGTTTAATTCTTCCTGCAACACGGGGTCGAGTGAGAACGGAAAAAAGATCAAATCAGGAGCAGAGGTGAGTGTAAGGGTGGGTGTGGGAAGCTGGCCGGGGCGTGTGAGAGCGTGAG
>JAXIVD010003104.1:0-49804 GCA_036785275.1 Cancer borealis
CGAGGGAGACAGTTGCTACATGCACTCACGCAGGTTGTCGGGTCCCTCACCCCCTACTGCATTGTCTCCCCTCCTCAATCTCCTCCCTCCCTCCCTACCCCACAATCTCTCCTCCCTCTCTCCCCCCCCTCCTTATCTTTCTCTTTCCTCATGATTTTCTCTCCTCTCCTCTCTTTCTCTCTCTCTTCTTCCTGCCCCTCTCTTGCCTCCCTCCCTTTCTCTTTCCTTCATGAGTTTCCTCCCTACCTCTCTTTACCCCTCCCTTCCCCCTCCCTCCACCTCTGTTTCCTTCATAATTTTCTCCCTCCCTTCCTCATTCATTTCTTTTACCTCTTCCCTTCAGAATTTCTCCCTTCTTCCTTAACTCTCATTTTCTTTACCTTCCTTCCTTCCTCTTCTCTCCTTCCATTATGCTTTCCTCCTCATTCATCAATTCTCTATCCTTTACATCATTTATCACGTCCTTCGTATTAATCTCTTCTCTTCCTACGTCATTTCCCATCTCTCTCTCTCTCTCTCTCTCTCTCTCTCTCTCTCTCTCTCTCTCTCTCTCTCTCTCTCTCTCTCTCTCTCTCTCTCTCTCTCTCTCTCTCTCTCTCTCTCAAGGCCGGGTAAGATCGTGACAGGTCGAGATGATAAGGGCTTGGTGAGGACAGAAAGTCTCTCCAGGCAGCTAGCGAGTGGGCGGGCGGGTGGGCGGGCGTGTGGGCGGGCAAGTTGGAGGAGTGGCACCAGCGCTTCTCTCCGTCTGCGCGGCCCTTGAGTCCGTGCTGGCGGGTCGTTCACCTACTGCCAGGACACAAAGAGGCACCGACTCGTACCTAGCAATAGTAGTAGTAGTAGTAGTAGTAGTAGTTATAGTAGTTAAGGTTCTCTACTATCTTCTACTACCATAACTTTCACTATAATCTCTTTTTTTTATTCTTATTCATACCGTTTCCTTTCATTTTTTCCATTTGAGATCGTGAGGAGTGAATGAAGAAGAGACAAGGTTACCAAGTGTGTGTCTCTCCACGCGTCACAGTTAGGACAAAGGGTTCAGGGTGCGAAAGTTTATAATTACCTTACCTCGCGCGGAATTAGCCTTACAGCCTTGCCGGTTATGGCCTTGAGAGGTTTGGTAAGGGTGGAGAGGAGAGAGAGAGAGAGAGAGAGAGAGAGAGAGAGAGAGAGAGAGAGAGAGAGAGAGAGAGAGAGAGAGAGAGAGAGAGAGAGCAGTAAGTAAGTAGCAGGGTAGTAGCAGTATAGTAGTAGTACCGCTACAAACCTGCCTGCTCAAAGAACGCTCAAGGTCGCGAGGAATGTACGAGGTAAGGTAAAGGCGAACGAAGATGTTAACGGAGGAAATAAATAGACAAATAAGAATGTTTTTGCCTCGATGCATGCACCTCTCCCGCCTCTGTGGCTTCCTTGCTTTCATGGTAATTTTCCGTTTAAGGTTGATTTATTTTACCTAAGATGAGGAGGAGGAGGAGGAGGTGGAGGAGGAGGAGGAGGAGGAGGAGGAGGAGGAGGAGGAGGAGGAGGAGGAGGAGGAGGAGGAAGGGTAAAGCGGTACGTAGACGAAGGTTGTCCTTGCGAAATATTTTGGATTATCCTTCTAAGAATCTACTATTTCACACACACACACACACACACACACACACACACACACACACACACACACACACACACACACACACACACACACACACACACACGTGATTCGTGAGTGCATGTGTACGTACGTGAGATGAACTTTGTCAGATTAGCATTGATACCTTTCTGCCATGTCATTATTATTATTATTATTATTGTTATTGTTATTATTACTATTATTATTATTATTATTATTATTATTATTATTAACGTCGGTACCGTCCTCCTTCTGCCCATCAAGGAGAAGGAGGAGCAGGAGCAGCATGGAGGAAGAGCAGAGCAGTGTGTGTTTATATCCCTGCACTGCGCAGTTCTCATTCCAGGAGGCTCTCATCTCTCTCCTTTCCTTCCTTCCTTCCTTCCTTCCTTCCTTCCTTCCTCACCCTGCAAATTGACCTCTCCCTTCTTCCCTCCCTCATTTACCTCCAAATCAATCTTGTTTCTTATATAATATTTTCCTCCCTCATCACCCTATGTTGATATTTTCACCCGTCTTCCTCCCTTCCGTCCTTCCTGTCCCTCCGTCTAAGGTGACCCTCTCCTTTATCTCTCTTCCTCTCCCTCACCCTCCATGTTGACCCTTTCTGTCCTTCTTCACCCTCTAACTGCCCCTATCCCTTCCTTCCTCCCTCCCTCCCTCCATCCTTCCCGCTCTGCTTCGCTCTCCACACAATTCTTGTTTCTCCTTCGTTCATTCTGCAACAACCTTATATTTATTTTATTTTTTCCCTTCCTCTGCGAATTACTATTACGTGACTCCTTCACGTCTCATGTATCCTCAATAGTGTCCTTCTCCTCCTCTTTCCACACACACACACACACACACACACACACACACACACACACACACACACACAACCTGACTCAGCTCACGTTCCCGCTACCCTCCACCGGCCGTTCCCTCCCTGGCGTCTTACCGCCCGCAGCACCAGTGAGGGTGACCCGCTGAGGTACTCCACTGCGCGTTAGACAAGAGACGCGTAGTTCCCCCCTCTTCCCACGCCCCCCACGCTTCCACTTCGAGCAGCGGGCTGCAACGGGGATGAGGGGGCCTTGCCAAGCTCACCTCCGCCCTGCCCCGCCCTCGAAGTGGGTTGCCATGCGTCCTTGACAGTCATCTGAGGCATGTCAGTTGGTGGCGCACAGGTAGCCGGGTTCAGGCAGGAAACAGGAAGCTTGCTATCACTGTTGGTCAATAACTGCCAGAGGAAAGGCGCGCCACGGCACGGTGCTCCCCGTCCCCGCGTCCCCACCACCTGACGCCGGCACCCACCTCACAACATCCCTCCAAGGGGAACATCAGTATATTTGCATTCCAAGTTCACATAGAAAGCCTTTCGATTTATCTTGACGTGGCCAAGGCCCCGCCCCGCCCCGGCGCCCCCTCGCCTCCCTCAGCCCACCTCAGGCTGCGACGCAGTAGTGGCCACGCGCCGCCCCGCCCGGCACGGCACCACGTGGTCCCGTCCGGATGTCAACAAACCCAACGCACCACCCCACCACCTATTACGTAACGGACCGGCTTCCGAGCGAGCTGCGGGGACCAAGTGGTTGTAGCACGTTGTTGTGGGGGGGGGAGGGGGGCGGGGGTCAAGCCTCACCTCAGCCTCATTAATGCATCTGACACGATGAAGATGGTCGCTAAGCACCGTTACACACACACACACACACACACACGCACACACACACACACACACACACACACACACACACACACACACACACACACACACACACACACACACACACACACACACACACACACACACACACAACATTCCTAAATTCTCCCGAGGAAAGGCAGGGCAGGTGATACAGGCTGGGCAGGACCAGAATGGTCTCCTGAAAGCCTGCAGGTATCACTTTCCACCTGAATAAGGCGACGGCCGCGTCCCTGAGGACATGGACACGTGAAAGGCGGACGAACCAAGACAACTTTCTTCTATTATCAATGTTTTTCAATTAGTATGGCGTCCTTCCAATATTTTACTTCTGATTCTTGATTGTTTTTTCCCGGGCTTTTTCCCTCGCAGTGTGACGCGTCCCTAGTGAGTGGTGAGGGAGCCCCACACAGCGCCCCACGCCCAGGCCCAGGCGGGGGGTGGATCAGTGGCGGAGCAACGTCAAGGTTAATGGATTGTGAAGGAAATATTTAGACTGCGCTGCATGCTTTTTTGGGGCGTTGCTGTTGTTGTTTGGTCTGACGGGGCTTCAGAAGGTCGAGCCGCTCCCTCACCTCTAAGTTTATGGCGCCTATCCCTCCCCACCAGCTGGCAGGCGTGGGGCGAGGGTAGGGGCGAGGGTAGGGACGCGCGGCAACACATGAGATGGAGTTGGAGGCGCCACACTCCCTTCAACACAACGAGGAAGGGAGTGAAGGCAACACGTCTACAGACTTTATAAATGATACACCTTGCCTTGCCTTCGAGAACTGAGATACAATATGCAGTTCAGTTCTGTGCTCACCTCTTTAAGGTAGGGAACAGTCATCCTCCTCCTCCTCCTCCTCCTCTTCCTCCTCCTCCTCCTCCTCCTCCATCGACTTGCAATACGCAGTTCGGTTCAGGTCACTCGCTTCCCATGGCAGCAAGGTAAGGTTAGAGGTCATACAGTTACTACGCTTTGCCGCGGTGCCTCCCTTCGTTTCTTTGTCCTTGCAGCGGGTAAACACCTTTGCTGCGAGGACACAAGGGCACGTCTGTCTAGCAGCCTAAATAATGATGACGAAAAAATAAAGGTTTGAAGAGAGTGACCATGTTAGGATTTTTTTTTAATGTTAGGATTTTTTTTTAATGCTTCTTCCACCAATAAGGAAAATTTGCCCATAATGGAAAGTTCAGCCACTTCAAAAAAAAAAAATAATAATAATAATAATGAAAATTTAAAAAAAAATACATACTCTATTTGAAGCCGAAACGCATTTTAACTCGATGCGTAGAAAGAGAAAAATAAACTTGAAATAATAAAATAAAAAACTTGAAATTCCTTTATCACATTCACATAAAAGTTCCACTAACCTTTATGTTCTCAAAGTCAAATGGATGCAATACCTGTTCATGTGTGTGTGTGTGTGTGTGTGTGTGTGTGTGTGTGTGTGTGTGTGTGTGTGTGTGTGTGTGTGTGTGTGTGTATGTGTGTGTGTGTGTGTGTGTGTGTGTGTGTGTGTGTGTGTGTATGTGTGTGTGTGTGTGTGTGTGTGTGTGTGTGTGTGTGTGTGTGTGTGTGTGTTTTATAAGACCTTGGCCACAGTCCTTTTTTCGGTATGTATAAACCAAATACAAAAAAGCACATCACACACACACACACACACACACACACACACACACACACACACACACACACACACACACACACACACACACACACATCAATGGAACAATTTACGCTTCACTTACTTCACTTGCAGTGGGAGATGAAAAGAAAGAGAGAGAGAGAGATGGAAGCAGCTGAGGCAGGATGGACGAAGGAGGCATCTGTGCTCTCTCTCTCTCTCTCTCTCTCTCTCTCTCTCTCTCTCTCTCTCTCTCTCTCTCTCTCTCCTGAAGACGCCGTTGTTACACTCACACACCTGCAATGAGGGAAAGCAGCAGGTGTGAGGAGACAGTAGGCAGGTGTGGGGAGGAAGAAAAGACAGGTAAGGGGAAGGAAGGAGAGGGGAGGGAGAGGGGAGAAAGGGAGAAGAAGAGAAGCATCCTCCCTCTCCCATCTTCTTTTATAATACTAAAACGCTTACATAAATTTAAAAAAAAAAAAAAGAAAGAGGGATGAAAGAAAGGAAGTAAGATTAATTACCTCTCATTCCTCATTATTATTATTATTACTATTATTACTGTTATTATTACTCGTAGGAAGGAAGGAAAGTAACCAGACATAACCAGTCAGTAACTAGCTATTTTATCACCTGCGCATATTTTTCTTTATCAGCCCCGCCTCTTACACACACACACACACACACACACACACACACACACACACACACACACACACACACACACACACACACACACACACACACACACACACATTCATCCATTAAACCTTATCAATGCTATCACACCTTATCTTCAATACTACTATTCTTGTTTTGTTGTTTTTGTCCAGAGTTAATCTTAGATACCATAGTTGTCGTTGTTGTGG
Source organism: Cancer borealis (assembly GCA_036785275.1). Classification (NCBI taxonomy): domain Eukaryota; kingdom Metazoa; phylum Arthropoda; class Malacostraca; order Decapoda; family Cancridae; genus Cancer; species Cancer borealis. The sequence continues at coordinate 5,776 of JAXIVD010003104.1, forward strand.
TGTAGCTTCAGGTGGTGTTGTTGATGTTGTTACGTAAAGAAAACGGGGGTTGGATTGGTGTTGAGGGAGGGGAGTCTTGCACATACATACATACATACATACATACATACATACATACATGAGCAGGTGTCGTGCCGCAACCTCACTCCATTTTTTGTGCGTTTCTCAGCGATAATTTCCTAAGAGTGATGAAAATAGATCCAAATAAATTAGGCTTCTATTGTGCTTTATTCATGAGGCTTATAAGACTCAGATGGAGAGAAGAGAAAAGAAAGAATAGAATAGAAAGCAAGGAAAAAAAGAAAAAAATGTACGGTACTGTTGTTGTATATGTAGAATGAACCAACAATGGACGCTACCCACCTACCTACCTACCCACGCTATACCCACCTACCCATCTACCCACCTATCCATCTACCCACCTACTCATCTACCCATCTACCCACCTACCCACCTACCCACGCTACCCACCTACTCACCTAACCACCTCTGGACCTGTTCAAAGTACACAATGGGAACAAACTAATCTAATCACAGTGATCAATCACACAAAACAAAACAAAATAAATGCGGACACTGCTTTTTAAAGAGCAATATTTTTATTTTTATTATTATTATTATTATTATTATCATTATTATCATTATTATTATTATTATTATTATTGTTATTATTATTATTATTATTATTATTATTATTATTATTATTATTATTATTATTATTCATGGGACGAGGAAAAGCAGGAAGGCAGGTTGGAAGGAGAAGAGGAAGTTTTCACCTCCAACTCCCACCCAAAAAAATGAATTAATAAATAATTATAATAAAAAAAAAAGTTTAAAGAGGGCGAAGTTGTAAGACGATGATGTAATAATTGCACACACACACACACACACACACACACACACACACACACACACACACACACACACACACACACACACACACACACACACACACACCGTAATGATGACCTGCTTGCAGTTTCTACCACTACTAGTACACGTGTAGATTTGCTAAGTAAGTAGTAAAGTGTGGCGCCTCCCTCCCTCACTTCCTCCCTCCCTCTCTTCCTTCCTCCCTCCCTCCCTCCCTCCTTCCTTCCCTCCCTCCCTCCCTCCCTTCCCTCCCTCCACCATAATTTTCTACTTCGTGTGCTACAAAAGTACTCTCAGTATTTCCTTTGATGTATAATATGTTGATCTGTTTATGTCTTTTTTTTTGTACAATTTATTTTTTAGTTTAATGGATGAGGTGGAATTGAATTATTTTGTTTCTTTATGTAAATGTCTGGGAGTGAGGAGTAATGTTTGAGTGGAGGTGAGTGGAGGGGAGTGGGAGTGAGTGGAGGTGAGTGGAGATGAGTGGAGGAGAGTGGAGGGGAGTGGAGATATGTGGAGGTGTGTGGAGGGGAGTGGAAGCGAGTGGAGATCAAATATGTCACACTTGGTCTCCTCTCCTTTAAATCTATTTCCATCATTTACCTTTAAAATATTTGTTTATGCAATTTAAAGGTATTTCTTAGAATCAATTTTATTTGCCACTATTTCATACCTAAGACAACCCTTTATCTGATCTCACAACAGATGTTTAGAAGGTTATAAAATGTCCTACAACAGCCAAGAGGAGTTGTGTCAGCAAGCATCACCTCACTTATTCTTTTGCCTTCCTTTTTGCCTCCTCCTCCTCTTCCTCTCTCACCGTCTGTCTGTCTGTCTGTTTTCCTGTCTCACTGTCCTCGCCCTTCCTGTCTTCAATATACACAAGGACCTCTCTACAATCCTTCAATATATATGTGATGGTCGGCCTGACACCTACTGGACATCAAACCAGTGGCGGCTCATAGCTTAAAATTAGTGGGAGTCCTGCTTGAAAATTACACATGTTAGGTATGAGCTCTCGAAACCACTTATCAAAACAATGCTCGAAACTAAGGAAATAAGCTGCTTCATTAGGCCTAATTAAGCCTATTTAAGCCTGATCACCTGTTGCAGCATAATGATCCCTGTCCTTACCCTACAAATGCATATACAGGTGAAGAATAGAGCTGGAAAACAGTAAAATAATTGAAGTTTAGCTAGACTTCTCTGAATGAACCAAACCAAACCAGGACTCCCTCTCTCTCTCTCTCTTTTTACCAGGACGATTTCACTTCAAAAACAGAATACAGATAAAATCAAAACAAGCCTGAGAGGAGGATAGGGGTGTGAATCTAACCCTATCTGACCTAACATACAGCTTCTCGCCAGACTGCGCAGCGCTATCTAATAAAGGCGCTTCATCCCGTCTCAGTCCAGATGTAAACAAACAGTGACAGACCAAAACAACGGTGACGGACCAAGACCAACAGTGACAGCGGGAGGAAGGCTGCGAGGGGAACAATGCAGAAATATGAAAAACTGGAGAAAATTGGTGAAGGTAAGATAGTGAGTGGGACTTAATACCTTATTGAAGCCTTAGAGTGACGGTGGAAAGGCTATGTGGAGGAGGTGGAGGAGGTGGAATGATAATTGTAATAAAAAGGTAGTTTCAGAGTGCCTGTAATCCTAACCTATACCTATACTCTCCTAATGGCCACGCACAGCCTCCTAATTGCCACGTACAGTCTCCTAACTAGCATATGCAGTCTATTAACTGACCCATACAGTCTTCTAACTAGCATATACAGTCTCCTAACTACCATATAGTCTCCTAACTAGCATATACAGTCTCCTAACTACATATAGTCTCCTAACTAGCATATACATTCTCCTAACTACCATATACAGTCTCCTAACTAGCATATACAGTCTCCTAACTACATATAGTCTCCTAACTAGCATATACAGTCTCCTAACTACCATATACAGTCTCCTAACTAGCATATACAGTCTCCTAACTACATATAGTCTCCTAACTACCATATACAGTCTCCTAACTACCATATACAGTCTCCTAACTACCCAACAGTTGAACTAAACTCACCCAATCTAAGAGAGAGAAGTCACTTGCAAAATATATAAACAGAAATAAAAGCATGTATTAAGGTCATCTTTTGCAAAACTCTGATTTCAAAGAAAGCCCGAGATGAATTGCTACTGATGTTACGGCAAAATTATTTACTTCCCGGCAGGAACGTACGGCACGGTATTCAAAGCCAAGAACAGGGAAACACAGGAGATTGTGGCGCTGAAGAGAGTACGGCTGGACGATGATGATGAAGTGAGTGTTAAATATATAGTGTACGACCAGATCTCACTTACAATTATTCTATCGTGTGGTTTCTATTTTGTCGCCATACCTACTGTTTCATTAAAAGCCAATTCTATTTTTCTGTTTCCCTATCTTTCCCTTCCCACCACAAGGGAGTGCCATCGTCAGCCCTTCGGGAAATTTGTCTTCTGAAGGAACTGAAACACAAGAACATAGTGCGGCTGCATGACGTGCTGCACTCAGACAAGAAACTCACGCTCGTGTTTGAACATTGTGACCAAGACTTGAAAAAATACTTTGACAGCCTCAATGGAGAGATCGACCCAGATATTGTTAAGTCGTTCATGTAAGTGTTGTGTGTATGAATGCACTCTATGTTGCCTTTTGCTAGATTTTAGTGTCTAACATTTTTTTCCTGAATGGTATGTAAAATATACTTGGATGCCGGCACCACTCGAGGACCTCAACACCTGCCTCCACAATGCTACAATCTCAAGTGTTATCTTCATACACTTGTCCTTTTTCAAGCAAATTTATAAAAACTCTTACGTCCTTTAGTTATCAAAATAGGAAAATAGAGAAAGACTGTCCATTCCAGAGTGTGTCTTGCAGGTTCCAGCTGTTACGTGGACTGGAGTTCTGCCACAGCCGGAACGTGCTGCACCGGGACCTCAAGCCACAGAACCTTCTCATCAACAAGGTGAGGAAGACAAATGTATCCTGACCTTCACTTTTTCATGTTTCATCCAGTATCATGAATGCATTTATGATCACTGGTTATGGTTTCACTTTGTTTCTTTGTTTGTCAGTATGTTTCAAAGTTCCCAAACTCATCCCTTGCCTCTCTTGTGTTTGTGATTACAGAATGGTGAGCTGAAGCTAGCAGACTTTGGGTTGGCGAGGGCGTTTGGCATTCCCGTGCGTTGCTACTCCGCTGAGGTGGTTACGTTGTGGTACCGGCCTCCTGATGTGTTGTTTGGCGCCAAGCTATATAACACCTCCATTGATATGTGGTCTGCCGGCTGCATATTTGCCGGTGAAGTTTTTTTTCTTGTTTTTTGTTAATTTCTCCCTATATGTCTTTTTTTCTCTCTTGATTGATTTAGTTATATATTTTCTTGAAATTTTGTGCTCCACATTAAGATTCTGAACACCACTCCAGTGTTAGAACCACCTTCTCTTCCCTCAGAGCTGGCCAACGCTGGCCGTCCACTCTTCCCCGGCAGTGATGTGGATGACCAAGTGAAGCGGATTTTTAAGCTTCTCGGCACTCCAACGGAAGACACTTGGATGGGTATGACTTCCCTGCCTGACTACAAGACATTCCCCTTGTATCAGCCCACCATGACCCTGGCTCAGGTCTGCCCCAAGCTTAGCAGCAAAGGCAGGGATCTTCTGCAGGTAATGTGTGCATCCATCTAGACCCACTGATGATTTGATGTCATTGGTATATAATTTTTTTTTTTTTTTTTTTTTTTTTTTTTTTTAAATCCTTTACCCGTGGCACTGGTAGGCTTAATGGAGGCCTTAGATGGTTTGCCTCCGCCCATTAGTAGCGTGGGTTAGATTTTTTAAGCGACGCCTCGTTTCTTATTAAGAGGCTCATGCTGCCAGCGGAACCTCCTTGTGCATATAGCTTTGTAGTCCCGTCGAGGATAGTGTTATGGCAGCATGTGGGTGATTTTAGGCCACTCGGCGGTATTATCAGAGAAAAGTGGCCAGCCCGTGCCGGGGCTCAAACTCGGGACTGAGTTGGTATGTCCGACCGCTGGTTACTAGGCCACCGTCTCCCCTGGTACATGATTTTTCCTTTTTTATTGTAAGTTATATTTAAGTTTCTGTGCTCATTGCATCAGATGTAAATTAAATATCTTCCTTGACTTACAGTTGTCAGCACTGCGTGAAACAGACACACCTTGTTCCTTTGAGGGAGATATCACATTAACTCCCATCACCTTTCCTCCCACACAGAGGCTGCTGATCTGCAACCCATCGGCAAGGATGAATGCAGAGGATGCCATGGCACACTCCTATTTTGCTGACCTCTCTCCCTCCATTAGAAATGTGTGACCCCCAAGCAAACTATTTCCACACAGAACTTTTGTATCATGCCAGTGTGTGTGCATGTGAGTGAAACTTTACCTCAATTCGATAAAGCTTTGGAGATTAAATATTGGATCTCTTATTTGTTTTTGTCTTTGTAATCTGATCTTTTTCTACACTTATTCAAACTTTTGATTGACTTTATAGAATTAAAGTCAACAGTTGTCAGTTTTCTTAAAACTTAAACATGTTCATGCAATGGCTGTTAATGTGTTCACTTCATAGTCTGGTGTTCATCTTACAGCAGTGACAGTCAATGAAAACACAGCCTTGGAAGGTTGCCCAGAAAAGTTGTTCATGGGAGTGAATGTCAGTTTGTTGAAGCATTTGTCTATATATTGAAAAATGAACTGAACACCAACACCCTGCACCTTGCAAGGTGTTCATTGTGTTCTTGATCTCTTAGCGGTTACCATATTTGTAAATTAAGATTTCTGAGGTTTAAGTTTAATTTAAAATTTTAATGAATATTCAATGCTGATAAGCTTGCAGATTGAAGTTATTGTGTTGAAACCTTGAAATTGTTATATATGTTGTCCATCTTGCCTTATTTTGCTTGATTATAATTTATTTATTTTAGGTTAAAACTATTAGTTTTGTAATCAAGAAATTATTTATATCCTTTATATTCATAGAAGACACTTAAAGTTTAAGATGTGTCCAGAATATCTTAGATTAATCAAAATCTTTGTATTTTTTGGTATGCCTGATTAAGAAGTTTCTGAAAGCTTTGAAAACTAAAGCATTTAGAAATAAATTAAATAGGAAAAAGTTTTGTACAAATTGTTCATATGAATATTCTGTACAAATGAATCACAATATTTAGTTTCAGGTGAAGTATTATAGTTGGACTTTTAATGGAAGAATAGTGACCTTGTACAAACTAGAAATTACATTATTTACAGATAAAAACGGATATCAAACTCTCATGACAGTGTGTCCAATGTAAGGTTTAGTTGTACTCGAGAGGAACATATGCAGTAAAACCTCACTGTAATGGACATTATCTAATAATTAACTCTGTTATGCTTGACTTGGCTTTAGATCATCAGTCTCAGCCTTGAATATTCACCCAAAATTCCAATACAATAATACATTTCAGACAAAGTAGGGAAAGTGACGTTTTAGTATATTTTACCATTTATCAGGAAGATGATGATGAAGAGAGTCAGGGAAAGGTAAGTAGATAAATAATATAGACAGTTCAACATGTTGGCAGTACAGTATATTGGTTGATATTATGATCACTTTCCCCGAGACATCCTTTGAAATGTATTGTTGCAAACACACTACACTACCACCTTTACAAGTTTTACTACATACTTCACACACTGCAGGGTTGGAAAGGTGTGTTCACATTGTTGCCAAATTGTTTTCTTCCTTACTGTCTCTTATGAAGAATGTTGTATATGGACATGAAACATCAGTTTGAGTCAGGCCAATGTATGTGTGTATTCTAGTCATTCCAGTTCAAATTGGTGCAAGAGTTGGTGAGTTGGTGAGCTAGAAGGTGCATTTCTTAGATCACCACAAAACGTTAATAAATCAATTAGGTGATTTTCAAGCTTAGTTTAACTTACAACACAAGATGTCAGAAGTATGTGTGCTTATATATGTATGGTGTTGAGGATGAAGTGATGGACTTGTGATCGGCAGAGAGTTTAGTATTCATATAGTGTGGTGTGGGTAAGGGTGACACCACACACCACACACCCCATCCTCTTGCTCAAGGAGAGTAACTTTTCACCTTGAGCAACACAAACCTAAGTCTGCCAATTGACAGGCCGGGACATTATCAATTGATTCGCTAAGCTGTGTGTATGTGTGTCAGTGGTCAGTTCATGTCCGTATACTCACACGGACACTCTAACTGAAACATTCATTGGGACTTCCCGAGTGTTCAATAAATGGCAGGGATGAGTCAAGTGAATGATGGAAGTTACCATGAAGAATAAGGACTAATAAATATGGGGGAAAAAATACACGAGATGAATTCCTTTAGGAACAATATTGTGTATATATTATGTCCCCAACTACAAACCCCAACATTATATTTTTACCATTTCTTGTGTTGTGGGCGAGAGCGAGGACTGACGAGCCTTTCACGAGGATCCAACTTTAACAGTTTGAAGAAGCTGCATTGCATTGGTGCCGAGCCTCACTGGCTGGCCGAAGGCAACGCTGGCTGAGGGAGACTCCATCCGATCCTTCTCAACTGCAGGAGGAATGAGGAGGATGAGAATTATAATATACCTTAGAAAACACAAAGCAATAAAAAATACCTCATAAGTAAGTAAAAAATACAATAGCCTTTTTTGGCATGGCAGTTGAATACACATACAGCACACTCGCCCTACACACACTACACACTTACCTCTAAGGACAGCTGACTTGAGGAACTGTGTGCAGGTCTCAAAGGACATCTTTTGTAGAGGTGAGAGGGAGGACATGAGGGCTTGGCGGGAGCAGGCTTTGTACTCGCCCTCGCAGGTAAAGTAATCAGACAGGAGGGAAAGGTGCCGGAAGTCAACCTGTGAGAGTAAATATTCATCATTACCATATAACCTCTTATTCCATACTACAAAAAAAAAAAGTAATCTGGTATCAAAAAGGCTTAAAAATTAATAGAGACAGGGATAGTTGAAGTATTAGAACATATGATTTACTGGAAACTGCTTCTACACTTCCATCTATAGTTCTCTCTTCTTACATTAAAAGGGTAACAAAAACAGGTTAAAAAAACTCACTAAAAGTCTAGAAAATAAATAAGTAGATACATTTACTCCCAGAATAAAACCTATTAAACACTATAACATGCCAGACTGAGGTGGTAAGAGACAGGTAATGAGCCCAAGCCTCCTGTTCTTACCTTGATATCATAAGCTGACTGGACGGCACGCAGCTCCCTGATGATGGAGCGCTGTGCCGCCTCAATGCCGTACATCTGTGACACTTGGTAGATGTTGTTGGTGTAGAGCCGGTTCACGTCCAGCAGGTGTTCAAACTCAAACATTTTCTGTAATGGAACAAAAAAATGTGAGAAAGAGAGAGAGAGAGAGAACTGATAATGATTTGTCAGAGAAACCAGAGAAAAATTGGTTAGGTTCAGAAATTTTCAAGGACAGAAGAGTGAGCAAAGGAGAAAAAATGGGTAGATTGCAGGATGTCATTCACTCACCATAACGTTGACTCCCTCTGTCCTAAGCATGAGGTTGTTGTCCTTCTCCACCACAAACACCCGCCGGATGCCTCGTACAAAGTGGACCAGCGCTCGCTCCGCGCTGTACCGCACTATGGAATGCAGGTCACAGATCCCTCGACTCACTGGCATGTCTACCGTCACCTGAAGAACAATACTTATGAACCAACAATACTTGATTCACAATACTTCCCTCTGCTCTCTCTCGCTCTCTTTCTCTTTGATTAGCTTGCGTGTACTTCTCTTCTCTTTGGCAGTCTAGGGGCTAAGTGAGAGGAGTGTATATACATAAATAATATAACAAAATCAATAAATATATACATAACGAAGAATCACTCTCACCTCACACCACAGTTCTCCCTCAGTGTCTAAGTCATAGTTCACAATCCAAGAGTCTTTCCCCATCAGTGTTTCCCGGCGATGCTTCACCTCGTCGGGCGACACTTTCACCCGGCGGCGCTTGGTGCTGAAGTGCAGGTTGGAGCTGGGCATCTAAGGGGGAAGATGGGATGCTAAATTATACACAAGGGAAGCTGCAACACAAGACAAAGAGCTCCATCACCTATCTGTTTTGTGATTTTTACTAGTCACATTGTTTTTTTTCTAGTATTCTTGCAGTCCCTACTAATGGGTTGTTGATAGAAATAGCATAAATGTGTATTATTTAAAAATCACTTCACAGATCAACTCAAATTATCCTTTTTGCAATATTAAAAACTGAATTTGTGATTTGATTATTTACAAAGTCTCAGGAATCCAACTCCACAACTGTGTCTCTTTTTGATGATAAACATGTCTCATCAATGAATTTAGAACATGCATCCTCACCTCCCTGTTCTCCCCTTCCCCTGCCTCTTCCTCCCCAAAGCCTTCATCCTCAGCCGTTACTTCCTTCTTCTTGCCGTCCGAGCCTTCCTCATCTGAGCGCTCGGCTGCCTCCCTGTCCTCGTCCTCTTCTTCAGGGTCAGAGTAGTCTTGTTCCGTCTGTTTACGGCTCCACGCTGAAGTGGCAACATCTCCATCTTCAGCCTCCTTCGGGGAAATACAGATTTGTTTTGTTATTTATCTATTCATTCAATAATTTTCAAGTAGATAATATAGAGCAAAACAAAGCATAAAGAGGAAGGAAGCGTGTGAACAACTAACAACTCATACTAAACATTCTTACCTTCTCTCCTTCCTCTTCTTCCTCTTCCTCATCTGACACACCAAACGTTACTTTCCTCTTCTCCTGCGTGTCCTCCGAGGCATCACGTTCATCCCCTTCCTCTGCTACAGCTTTTCTAGTCTTCTTCTTTAAGTATGAAGCACTGTGGAGAGAGAATCAATAACAATCAGATCACCTTGGAGTCATCTTCTTTTCCCTTTCAAAATCATAGTCTTAGAAGTAAAGTAATACCATCACGAAACCCATGGCAATAAAATGTGCATGTACGGATGTGTGACTCGTGATGGCTATGGCGTTTAGGTGGAAATGTGGTTCGTATTCATTTGGTAAATCCTCACTCACCACATTGCTCTCTTGTGCTTGAAGGCATTATGGATATCCTTCATAAGCATTCTAGGGATGAATTCCTTCTCTACAAATGACAGGACTTGCGAGGGAGTGACAGCATACACGTGGCGGTACTCTTTGTGTGGTAGGAAGGTGAGGCGGAGGGTAGTGCGGTGCTTCAGCCTCCCGGTCTCATTCTGGTTGAGTCCTGTGGTGATACTCATTCCTTCTAGCACCTGAAAACACACACAGCAGTGATAGTACTGGCAAAGACATAGAGGAAAGCATGATAGTAAGTGATGTGAGTGTCCTGAGAACATGAGTGATAATGAGGGGAAGGTGAGGGTGTCCTGAGTGATAATGAGCGATAATGAGAGAAGTAAAGGTTGTCTTGAGTAACCCGAGAAAGAAAGTCGACCCACCTTGCCCAGTGACACCTCGGACAGCCTGATGCGCATGACCTCAGCACGTGACTTGGAGACGTGGTGCAGGAACGGAACCTCCATGATTGGGGTGGAGATGACCTTGGAGGCTGTTTTTAGCAACTCCTTCATCCGGGGAACACCTGTCATCCACCAAGGGAGGTTATATAAGGTGTGACACTCTTTATATTATATTTGCTGTAATTACAACTCTCTCATTTACCTTAGAGCCATTTCCTCTCTCTCAAATACATTCTAAAACTTTATCTAATTAATGCATGAATGAGAAATACAATAATTATAGCCGAGAAGTGAGGAGAGACTGACCGAGTGTGACGTTGAGTTCATCCCTGCCGGCGAAGTGGAAGGTGTTGAGGGTCATCTGAGTGAGTGGTTCCCCGAGGGCCTGTGTAAAGAAAACGGGGGAGGGGGAAAAAAAAAAAGTGAGTCTCCCTTATGTACACACACACACACACAGTCAATACACCAATTATTTAACTAGTGAGCTATATATCAATAAATTAAATGATCCAGTACTGCATTAAACACTCTATCACTTCACCTGAGCACAAAGGGCCCCCACAGCCTCCCCTGGGTTGACGATAGAATCCAATGCCTTCATATGCATGGTAGTGGACACCTGGTCATGGGTGAGGCGGTGTGTGACGGGTGTGTGCGGTATGTGCACCTCCTCATAGTAGCGAGACACCATAGCATCGAGCGCCTCTGACACCACTCCAAGGTTAGACGCACAGGAGAACATTGAGTTTACAGGGTCAGGAGCCTTGCTGGCCTTCCTCTTATATCTGAAGGAGGAAGAAAGGGAGGGAGAGAAGCCTTGTAAGATCACCTAATATTCATCACAGAGATTTTTAAAATAATATATAGTTCGAAATATGTATCTTCTATGTGTCTAATGTATACTATATTTCCAGGGGTACTACTTATGGTGGAGTTTATGTCACTCACTTGTCTCTCTCCTCTGGCGTCAACTCGAGCCAAAGTTCCTGCAGACGGAGGTTTGTGTTGGTGCGGCTCATAGTGTAACCCGGGATGTGTTTCTGTTCATCATTCATCACCTGGAAAGAATGATGAATAAAACGAAACATCACAAAAAGTACTGAGATGTTGGGCTGAACTAATAACTCATTACAATAAATAGCCCAATGTGGTGAAGTTTATAAATCATGTACTTCAATCCTTTTGCATTATAAGGAAGAAGAAGAAGAAGAAGAAATCAGCCAGACCTACCCTACCCTGCCAAGTACTGCAACGCAACACAACACAACACAACACATACACACACCTTGTTGCAGAACTTTAGGAAGCCACTGCTGCGTGTACGACCCTGCTTGCCGTTCTTCTTGTTCCATTTGTTCAACTGTGGAAAGAAGTAATGGTGGTGGTGATGGTGGTGGTGATGAAACTCGCACTAACTTTTATTCATTCAAGCAACAATATCTTACTGTCCTTTTTTTAATTCTCTATCTCTTTCATCTTTCTCAATACTTCTCTTACCCCTTATCCACCTTCTTTTTTACAGTATACTCCCTTTTTTCTCCTTTGTAGCCTATTATTTCCTTTCCTCCTACCATCTTCTTTCATACAAAACTCCACAAGTACTCCTCCTCCTCCTCACCTTCTTCCTGTAGCGCTCCACCTGGTCCCGCTGGCCGGTGGACTTGGCCAAGGCGAGTGCACGCGGCTCCATCAGACGAGTGTTGTTCTGCACCAGCACATCCATGGTGGCCAAGGTCTTGAGGAACGGCACCTTGGTCACATCCAGACCATCCTCACCGTAGGCAAACTGTGCCAGGCAAAACAAGAGTGAGTTAGTTAATCCTACATCATACAAAAGGATAAAAGGATGTCCATAAACTACATCAAAAACATCAATGGACAATGCTCTTTTTTTTTATTCAAGGTGAAGAAAGGATCGTAATCTAAGGGAATGAATTAATACTTCCTTCATATTAGAACACCATCAAAAGTCACCTGCGTAGCCTTACCTGCAGCACCAGCCCATCACTGTTGCGTACTGTCATGTCGTACTTCACCTGGATGCCCTCCAGGTGCTTAATGAGGCACCGCTGCAGGTAACCACTGTCTGCTGTTTTCACAGCTGTGTGCTGCAGACTCTGTTAGGAGCAGAGCCAATAAACAAATAATTAGGTATCAGTTAACAAAGTAACAAATGTGCAGGAATGTTATGTACTCTAGACCAATGGATCGTCAGAACCCAAATACTCACGTCTCGGCCCACAATGCAGAGGAAGTAGTATGACTGTGGGTTGATGCCAGTCATGAACCTGTCCGGGATGTAACCTCCAGCCCGCGGGTTCACTTCATAAGCCTTGAAGGACGGGAGGGACTTGCCGGTGATGCTGAGTGGCATGCGCTTCCCATCAATGGCCACCGAGCCAAACAGTGACGCCATCTGATTCAAGTTAACCTGAGGAGCAGTGGTGGTGTTCAGTGTTACCATTACTATTGTTTATTATTATTATTATTATTATTATTATTATTATTATTATTATCATCATATTCCTTGTGGGTTGTAAAAGGCAACCAAAAGGGATGGAGCGAGAGGTCTGGGAATCTGGGAAATAATGCATATCTATGCTTTTCCATGCAAATAAATACTCATGTGATTACAAGGGTGAGCCATAAAGGAAGGACTGGGTGGGAAAACTAGCTGACCTTTGATCCCTTGGCCCCAGTGTCCACCATCATCCTCATGTGATTGTCCAAACCTCGCCTCAGCAGCTGCTTCTCATTTTCACTGTGGAAGGAAGAGGATGAGGTTCTGGTACATACTAAAAGAAACACTTAATCCCTATCTAAGTGGATGAACAAACTGCTTGTGATGTTGAGTTATGGCACTAATGCCAACATGGCTTGTACTGTTGAATTATACATGGTACTGAAGTCTAGAACCTGCCTTACCCTGTCACATTGGAGGTGGTGGAGCCCAGGACGGCAGTGTAGGCAGCATCAATGGACGCCATGTCCTTGTCATTACCAGACATGTGACAACGCTCAAAGTGTTCCCTCAGATCCGCCTCCAAGGTATCCAGCTTCATACTCACCCCAAAGGCTGCCCTCTGCAGGAAGGAAGGAAAGGAGGTTACAAGAATGAACTCCGGAGATGTGGGAGCGAGTGAATTAGTTGGAGTAAAAAAATTATGATATTAGGCACTGAAACACTGTAAAAATATATTATAAAATCTTGATCATAAAGAAGGAAAGGTGTCAGTGATGACCGACCTCAACTAGGTTGTTGAGTGCATCGCGCCGCCACTTGCTGACACTCTTAGGTGTAACAAACTCCTTGACGCTGATGGTGTGGCCACACCACTTGAGGTAGTACACACACAGACTGTTGATGGCTGTCAGCAACTTAGATGCAATCACACCACCATACAGCTGGGGGCGAGGAAGGAGTGAGGCACATGTGTGAATGTATTTGAATTAACACGCCACCATAGTTGGCCTAAATGGAAAAATATATAGGCACATACAGTTATACATGGCTTGCACATAAGAAGAAAGTGTGCTTTGCCTTGCTGCTGCTGTTGTTACTCACCTCATAACACACATGCACCAGACCGTGGCTTGTTGATCCGATGGCACTCTTGTCAATGACGCCCGACAGCAGTTCTCCGTCACGCATTACAAAGTCTGAGTCCGTCATGGATTCTCTTTTCTTCTCAGCCTCACCTCCTGCTCGCCACGGCCTCCCCGCCTCTGTCTGCCACAACTGAAGGGAAGCAGGTGGGTAGGTGAGTGTGGTAGTAAGTGCAGTGTGGTATGATCACTTTAAATAATTCATGTATTCATTTATCATCAGTTTTAATAAGGTGAGGCAGCAGGTTGGATGGCATGACTTACATTCCCTCAATTCTATACCATCAACTTTAGTGACACGGTGATTATTTGTGATTCTATAACTCAAATAATGGTCTCTGTTCTGAGGATTAAGGATATGAAAAAAATGTATGACTGTTATGGGAGGTGAACTTACATCCACTTTGACTGATGTTTTGAAGGAGAAGGATGGACGAGCCTTGTGTTCTGGGATAATGTTGAGCATGAGTGTTGACATGACCTGCTTCCCAGACCACAGCTGCTTGGGCTTGAGGATGGTGGGCGGCAACACCTTGATCCTTGCCGTGTGGTTACCAAGGCCAGTGTACACCAACTGCTGGTAGTCCTCGCGATTGAAAAACCTTCCCCTCATGGTAAGCATCACACTGGCCACCACACAGTCCTGGTAACAGAACACAAGGGAACACAACTATCAACACCACATACTTAACCAACACAACTTTGTATTGTATTGTATGTCTGTATTGTATTGTTTGTACTGTATGCTGTGTACCCAAATAACCCACCTGTATGAGTCCAGCGAGGGGTGAGCCATCCTTAGGCGTGAGGTACTGGGCGTGGGTGGTCACTAGGTGCTGGGCTTCACTCCGAGCTAACTCATTCTGCGGGAAGTGCATGTTGAGTTCATCTCCATCAAAATCAGCATTGTAAGCCTTGCAGTTGGCGTAGGGCATGCGGAATACCCTGTCGTTTGGCATAACTCGTGCGCGATGGGCTTGGATACTCGGCCTGTGGAGGGTTGGCTGCCGATTCATGAGTACAAAATCCCCATTCTGAAGGTGTCTGAATACTATCTTGTGTGCATTTGCGCAGCGCACGTGGGATTCTGGGGGTGTGAGCAGCTTCTTGGCCACTGCCTCGCGCTGGGAGGCATCGGTGGGGCTGAGGTGCTTCCGGAAACCCTCCTCATCCTCCACCATCACTGCTCCCGGGTATATGTGTGGACCATTCATCACCTGTGGCACCGTGAAGGTATACTCGTTAACCACCACACCACCACACTACTACCACACTAACCACACCACCACCACACTAACCACAACACCAGCCATTGCATTACTCAAGTGAAACATTGTCAAAACCATTAATATATACATGGAAAACAAAGCAAATATGAAACTAAACTATGACCTTCTACAACACAGATTGAGTAACAAGGCCACACACCCACCAGCTTCCTGAGGTGCTCCACATTCCACTGTGTGACCGGCACCGGGTAGTACAGCTGCACTGCAAAGTCCCGCGGCACCCCAACCTCATCCACAGACAGCATGGGGTCAGGCGCAGCAACAGAACGTGCTGAGAAGTTGACGCGCTTCCCCATCAGGTTGTGGCGGAACAAACCTTCTTTCTTTTCTATAACCTGAAGGAGGAAGATGGTGTCCCAGGGTTAAGAGGAAGATGTGTGTACCATAATTATCTTATTAATATAAAGTCATTAAAATAGGAAGGATAACCAACTAAACTTTGGTATTAACCTTCATGGAGGACAGAAAAAAAAAGACTGACTGAAGTAGCTATTGAAAAGCAAAGAATATTGACTTTATTTTGACAAGAACAAACAAATAAATAAATAAATATATAAAAAAAAATGTTGATCTTAACCACCCACCTGCCTCATTCCCTTAGTGGTAACCTTAACCAGTCGGCTCAGCTCAGCATCATACAGTCCATCCACATAACTCTGCAGCTGGTACCACACAGTCTGGATCTTCTCGACGTGTGTGCTGCCGGCCACCTCCTTCACCATGTACTCCAGCGCCTCAGGAAGCTGCTGCACACTGCCACTCACCAGGGACAGCAGGAAACGTAACACCTTGCTCAGACGGATCACGTTCTGCATTACAAACACAGACAAGACTCATTAGTTAAGTACTCACTCTCTTTCTCTCTCATCAGTTATGTCACAAGAGAGAGCGAGAGGCAATGGTAAAAATGATCAATGAGTTCAAAGGTAAGTCAGACAAGTGTACATTTAGAGACATGGCAATACAATCTTCACTCAAATCCTATATTCTACAACTATATCCATACAACCTGATACACACACACTCAAACTCACCCTGAGAATCACAGTTTGCTGGTGCTCTATCGCCCCACCATTCCGAAAGTTACACGCCCGGAATTGATTTGGCACTACTAAGATGGTGCTGAGGAAGAAGATGTCGGTAGGATGTTGCCGGTCACAGGTAGCAAGGACTGGATACAAGGCACACAGCAAGGATTGGTTCATGTTCCAACACTGCCGCAGCAAGTCTCTAGCCTGTGGAAGAGCACGGAATGTGATGGTGAGTGATGGGGATGAGTGTGGATGTGTGGAGTAGTGAGTTAAGTGGAGCAATGAATGGAGAGATAATATGTTTCAAGGAGGGAATCTATACCAGTAAGGAGAATGAATCAAGCAAAAACTAAGGATATTCATTAACTTAAATATAGAATGAACATGAGCTGATGTCAGTTTTCTACCATAATTCAATGAGACAAAAAAATGTTTCAGCAAAGTTCACCTGTTCTGAAGTAATGTATGACTGAGCGTCCAGCGAAGACAGCTTCCCATCTCTATTCCCTCCTTCTTCCTCCCTTTCTTCCTGAGGTTCCTCTTCATCTTTTTCTGCCTCTATATCATCCTTGTCCTTGTCCTTATTCTTCTGCTTGCCCGCAGCCGCTGCAGACCTGATGAAACGTGAGTTCTGCAACAACAGCTTAGTGATGGGCTGGCGGCAGAAGATGCACGACTTGGAGACAGAACATTTCTTGAGGAACGACTTGACCACCTGCACCTCCACGCCCTTGATGATGGAGGTGGAGGACTCAGGACTGCTGGTGCCTCCTGGAAAGGGTTATAATCTTAATGCATCTGGCTTGAGTCTGAACTTTTAGAATGATTAGCATGAAAGACAATGGTTACAGGTGATGATGTGGTCTTGAGTGACTCACCTTTGATCACCTTGTCACAGTGCTTGGATAGACTCTTCTCAAGGGATAACAAGACCATGAATCTCCTCGCGTCACTCACAGACCCTTCTTTCTCATCTACACCAATTACAACCTAGGAGAAAGGTACGAATGTGTATTTTTATATATTTATTTGAATTATTCTGAAGATAATAAATGCATTGTCTCCATTTCATTTTATATCATTTCAATGCAAAATGAAGTTATGTTAAAATAATTTATCATTTTTAGTCCAAATGACACCCTTCAAAATTTGGATGATGCACAAGATTCAAAAACATGAAAATAAATAGATAAATAAATAAAATTATACCAAAAAAAAAAAAAACTCAAAATATTAGTTATGGTGAGAACACAAGTGTAGTCCTGAGCCTCATACACTCCCGCACCTCTGTGGCTTCATTAGGGTTGGATATAGCACGTGATACAATGTCCTCCAACTCAAGGGCCTCGTAACCATAACCAGAGTCCAGCAGCTTGATCTGGTACTTCAGGAGCAGTGCATGATGGCCTGCCAGGGAGGAACAACACACACGCCAATCAAGAGATGCTTATAACTCACTATAGGTTGAATGTATGAATACGAATTAGTTAAAGTCTATGATGAAAAAATAATGATACAAATATTCTGTGATGGATCAATAAAACCATATAATGTAATCAGTAAGGGATAATAAATGCAGACTGCTACTGAGGAGGCAACAAGGTATTAACAGCACTGATACATCCATCCATCCATCCATCTAACCTCTCATAACCCCAATGACAACCTTAAAACACTGAAATACCTATAGGAAATGTAATGTACAAACTCTCACTTTAACCATCACAGTTAATAGATACGTAATACTGAGCCAAAACAGTACTAAGCAAGTATCTGTACATGTCTTCCATTGAACAAGATATCTACGGTACCTTCCTGACCACTCACCTCGAACCTGAAACCTGTAGCAAGTGTAACACATTCCCCGCAGCAGCCTGTTCAGCACATTATAAAAGAAAGGGTTGTACACGGGCAGAGGCAGCTCAATGTGTCCGCAGTGGCCTTGACAGCGAAAGTTCGTCTTCCCGCATGTCCCACATAAATCCCTGGTCTTGCCCGGCAATGGACCTGGAAGGGGAAAGGAAAGAGGTGAGTGAGGGACAGTGGAGGCAGCTGACTCATACTAAGGCCTCTCTCTGTTCTACCACTATCATGCAATATACTGAGCAAAATAAAATACAGAATAGGTAAGTTATTTTGCCTGTACAGACAGCCAACTCGTGTCGAATATTAATCCAAAATGTATCTATGGTCACATTGTTCTGATGGCCGCACCTTCTGCTTGACCATGTAAGTTTGAGGCCAGACAGGTAACACTCACCCATGCGGAGGTCATAGAGGCCACAGGGGATGATGTGACCCAGTTCATTGAAAGACTCATCGTTGGTTATTTCCACCCTGGAGATGCGACGGATTTCATCTTCAGTGTAGATCCTAAACCCAATGTCCTCTATTCGTGTGTGTTCCACTTGATTGTAGCTCCCCATCCTGAAGGACAACCACAAGGATAGTCATTAAATCACAAATAGAGGCGCTAGTTACACTGCAGGGTTACTATCGTGTTAGCCACAGTCAGCTGTACAAGTGAGGCACAGTGGCGTGTTTTGATGTGCCACACGAGCCATGCCTGACCCAGGTTCAAGCCAAGTGAATGACTTATACGTGGGCCAAGTGTTTTGCAGTGTGTTGTGTGCAGTAATAAAATGTTCACAGCCCGGCAGACTAGCCAGCAGCACCCATCAGTGTGGTTTGTACAGCCACGAGACACGCCACAGAACCACGGAGCAGCAGGTCATCTTAATTAATATTTACTTTAAATGGAATATCAAAATTACTGCAAATACTAGTATGGTTTTAGCAGAGATTGTTACCTGTGTGAAGGCGTCAGGACAGTCCTGGGACTGTCGCAATAATTTCCTTAAAATAGAAACCACAACTTCCTGGACTGCCCTGCTACAACACGTGTCACCTGTTTGTAAACAAACCTTAGAGCAGCTTGGACTTGAACTTGAGATAGGAGTCACCAATGATTACCTCTATAAAATCCTTGGGAGTTACCCAGTGTAGATTGTGGGTGTAGTGATTACGTGAAAAACAACTGGTGTCCTAAGTATTATAATTATTAATCGGAAACACAATCTGATCACATTGCCTGACGTCAGCTGAGTGTGTCTAGGGATGTGCATCTATCCGGTATACCGACATACCGGTATTTTCAGGGCGGTATTACAGGCATTAGAAGCCCTTTATATTGGTTTAATTTCATTATTTTATTTTGAATGACCAATTATTTATTGACATGTCTCTGTCTCTCTTTCTCTCTTGCTCTCTTTCTTTCTTTCCCTCTTGCTTTCTTTCTTTCTTTCTTTCTCTCTTTTTCTCTTTCTTTCTTTCTCTCTTTCGCTCTTTCTTTTTATTTTATTTTCACTGACAGCAGACAGCCACTAACATCCACTGACAGTGACGTCGATGACAGCCACTGACAGCGCCGTCACTGTGGTGATATTGTGGTGAACTCTGGTGTTCTGTGGTGAGCTCTGTTGACCAAAGACTCTCAATGGAATATATTTCGAATAAATTAGAGAAAAGTAAGATGTTGAGACCATTACAGTGGGTTTAATACATAAAATTTATATTATATGTTGCTTTTGATATAAAATAAACCCAAAACAAGCATAATGATTGAAATATATTAGGAAAGTTGTAGTAAATAGCGACATGTTGGCCTCTAACCTTGGGGAGGAAGGCGGGGCATGTGTAGTTTCATATCAGGATATATTTTCGAATAAATGCCAGGTGTTATTAGGTAAGAATAACTGCAGAGAATGTAATAATGTATATTACTGTATTTATTTGATGGTAAAAGAAGACAAGGCAAATGCTGTTATTGGATATTTAGAAAGGATAAATATGATGTATTATCGTACATAATCATGTTGTCATGTTTGGCTCGGTAGATTAACCTTGATATATGGATATATCGATGTATCATTACAGATAAAAAAATATAAGTTTTTATACACTATAAACACCATTATAATTTAATAACATCATTATTACGTGTGAATTAGTATGTGAAAATATAGTAGAAGCAATTAAATAAATAAATAATGCTTTACCGAGGTAAGAGGAAATGAGCTTTGCCCCAAAAAGCCATAACTCCGCCCATTCAAGAGGCTGTAGCTCCGCCCTCACGTTCGTTTTTCTGTCAGTGGCTCGGTAGATTAATCTCGACATATGGATATATCGATGTATCGTTACAGATAAAAGAAATATATATAACAGCTTTTATACACTATAAACACCATTATAATTTAATAACATCATTATTACGTGTGAATTAGTATGTGAAAATATAGTAGAAGCAATGAAATAAATAAATAATAATGCTTTATCGAGATGAGGAAATGAGCTTTGCCCCAAGAGGCCATAACTCCGCCCATTCAAGAGGCTCTAGTTCCGCCCTCACGTTCGTCTTTTGTTAAGGAAGCGCATTAAAATATTATATAGATATTTAAATAAACTTAGCGTCAGAGTAGCCACGGAGGGTTATAAAGTTAGGTTAAGGACTATTGATAAAAGGGAACAAGATGCAGGCAGGAGACGTACGAGATATTGCTAGCTAGTAGTGCGTTAAGGACTTGTGGAGACTGGCTACATGTTTCAATACATTAAATCAAAGTTCAAAGCGCAATACGAGATATTCGTTAAAAAAAATTGATAAATTTTTGAGGAATTTATTTTTCTTCCTGTGGGTTTATACGTGATAATATCCATGAAATGTTATGTTTTTTGGAAGTTTCTTGATATCCTCAATTGATACCCTCAATTGAAGAAAAAGAAGAAAAAAAAAATATATATATATATATATATATATATATATATATATATATAAATAAAATACAATGTCTATAGTGTTTAATATTATAGTAATGATAAAACTGAATCTATATTCGTGTTCGTCATCATTTAAAGCCTTTATGTATAAATTTTCATGAGATTCTGAGGTTAAGAAATTTTTCATGAAATTTCGTAGGTGACACCCTTAGATTTTTTTGTGCAAATTATATTTTGTTAAATAACTCGAAAAGTATGAGATTTACGTAAAAGTTGCAATAAATACGAATCAAATATAACAAATGTTTATGTATAAAACGCTTAGGTGATTCAGTCGATTTAAAAAATATATATATATAATTTTTGTGTATAATAAAAATCTCATTTTTGGTTTTATATATACGTGATCAACAATGTCAGCACGGCCGCCACCCAGCTGTGCCTGTTGAAACTTATTGATGTTTTTATATTAGGTTGTTTACGCTTAATAGGCAATGTTTTCTTTATATCCAACCACTATTAATGGTGAGGAATAATGTGTTACTGCTTCTCCATCACTCAAATAGACATAAAAGAGGAACAGTGAAGGTGTAAAATGAAAAAATATTATCGGCTGGTAGCGGTCACAAGATTCCGCCCATCCCTAGCCCGTCAGCCCACCAAAACACTCTCACAACACAACACACTCACCTTCATCTATATCCTTGTAAGTCACTATGACTATGTCCTAACACTTTTACTGTACCTAAAACTCTATAATTAACATTCTTGAATGTAAACTAATAATTACGGGATTTTTTTTCTCATTTTTTCGTTGTTTAGATCTACTCTGTCCACTACCTGAAAAACTCTATACACTGTAATTAGATCTCCACTTTCCCTCCTTTCCTCTAGACTTATGTAGGGATCACACATCTGTGACTATCTGCGATGACGGGACTGACAAAATTTGTGGAATCACAATTTACAACGACGGTACTACGCTTTAATCTCAGCGGCAGCGAAATTAGTCGCAGAAAGTCCCAGGCAATCGCAGTAACTTAGCGCGACTCAGGAAGTGGCTGCAATTATGTTCAACTTTTCAAAACTTTCGCAGGCCACCTCTGCGATTGTCAAATCACTCAACTTTAGTTGCAGCGTGAACGCAGTGTGAGCGAGGCACCATCGCTGTGCTCTGCGATGTGGCAGAAAAGGATTGCGTCAGAGCGTTGCACAGTCGAGCGACTCCCACACCACGTGACGGGACAGCGTAGTAATGTCGTTGTAAATTGCGATTTCACAAATTTTGTCAGTCCGTCATCGCAGATAGTCACAGAGGCTGGATCGCAGATGTGTGATCCCTACATAAGTCTAGAGGAAAGGAGGGAAAGTGGAGATATAATTACAGAGAAAGAAAGGTTTCAAACAATTATTACAGTCCATGGATCAATTCTCAATCATGTATATACTGTATCCATCCTCTCTGTTTTATATTTCCACAAAATGCACAGAACTTTAGCTTTAAAGATTTATCTTCCCTTTTAGGGAAATATTTTAGTAATCATGAATACCAATTCTGCTTCATATTAGTGTTGGGGAACTGATAACCTAATGTGTACAATACTGCATGTGCATCTGTGTTTATTGTAACACTTCCTTCATCTTGTGCATCTCGTGACCCTTGATTCATGTTGTCAGGATATTTATCATATATAGGTAGCATGTAATGGTATTTTATTTTATCTTTTTGGGAACAGTCTGAAAGAGTCTATGCAATGATTTATTATATAACACAGTACAAATAATTTGTGTTCCGATGGAAACGATACTATACTGAGGCCACATACTAAAAAGTCACCATTGCAGTTGTTTCCTGGAAGCCTTAGCAAAGATCTGCATCATAATCCAATGACATGTTTGTATAATATCCTATTTTCTTTAACAGACCAAACTAGTTAGTCCCAATGCAAACATTTTTATTTCTCTTCAATAAATGTCATAGTTCAATAATTCCAGATGACTTACACATTAAGTTATGACACAAGTGACCAGTTTTCACTATATGGGAGTAACCTAGTTCTGCTGTCTGTCTGTCTGTCTCCTCATACACCTGCCTCAGCCTCCTCACACCTTCCAAGATGAGCATTTACTGGGACGACCATCATTAGGAACAAATAAAGTATCACCGGAATGGAGTTTCACTGGTTTTGGTGTGTATGTAAAGCGCGCACACGCACACCCACACACCCACAAACATGCATACATGCACACACACACATGCACGAATGCATGCAAGCCTGCATGCATGCATGCACACACACTCACTCACACACTCACTCACTCACTCACTCACTCACACACACACACACACACACACAGGTACTGCTGGTCTGCTTCTCACCACAAGAGTGAGGTGCAGGAACTATTGAAAACTGTTCTACAAGTTCAAAACACTTGATAATAAAGAATAAGATGGAAACAGAATGAGTGAGGAGGCTATAGTTTTCTGGTACAAAAATAACCTGATATATGTATTACTCTAACCAAGTGAGATGCTGGGGGGTGTTGGCGGTGCGCAGCCCAACACCACTTGGATCTACCATATTCCAATTTTTTTGCCACTAAAAGACTAATTCATTTGACTTGTATAGCTATAAAAAAAATATCAAATACAGTGATGTCCTTTCCAGCAAGGTCAGTAATTTTATGATACATGTGATCAGCAGAAGACTAGGTCATCCTGGCTTGCATGTGGGATACACTCCAATACCCAGACCTATAAATGCTGCTTCATTCACCATTAATTTCTTTCAGTAATGCCAACATACTACATGGTCATCTTCACACCAACATTCACACAGATGACAAATTATATTATAAATTACAAAAAGTTTTGTGTTTACTGAGGTCGCAAGTAAAGACATCACCTACGAGGTAGGGTAAGGTATATAATTAAATTATCTGCTGCAATTTGTCCCCTGCTTCCTATGGAAAACTGATCAGCTATAATCTAATGTTATTTGAAAGTTTTGTGGAAGTCAAATTAGGCTCATCCTATGGGTCAGCAACTGAGATATAAGCCTGATGAAAAGGTCCCCTTCCTCCCCTCCCTAACAAGTGAACAGAAGGTAGGGTTGGCGCACGCACACACACACTGCCACTCCACGTGCTCCTTTCCCTCCATGTCATGTTCCAAGACTCGGCCTCCACAAGGATGGTGACTAGTGCACTGTCCCGCTCCTGCCACCTCGCATCACTACCCACTCACGGCAGGCCAGACTAACCAACCACCGACCTGCCGGCGACACACGGCGTCTCTACCGGTGATTAGTGGTGCCAAAACATAATGATCAACACCACAACACTAAACCTGAGCTATGTGGTTTAAGTATTATTTATACAATGAGTTCCAGACTGACACTACTTTTATCACAAGATCACACATTTCCACTTCATGATTTGCAATCTAATCAAAAATTTTCTGCACTGATGCTTTTAAGACAAAATATGTATAAACACAATGGAAAAAATTCCTTCCACACACTGTTGATCTTGTCACAAACTGGAAGCACCAGACACACAACATCAGATCTCTTAAAATATTTACCTTTGGTGTTTGAATCTTAAGCTTTACTGGTACACTTGGATTTCATCTTTTTTATAAACCTTTAATGGGTCAAGTGAACATTAACATCATTCCCCCATTAGGTATTGGGGGTCAACAAATAAAAATAAAGATATCAACGCATGAAAAGCTTCCTCTAGTATTCAAACTTGACATGTCTGCATTATGCTTTCTGGTGCCATTGTTGTAATATCTTCCAGCAGCTAAAACAAAAGTTTGTCAGATTCTCACACCACAGGCAGTTCTTACATATACAAGCAACTATACCACATAAATATTACAATAGCTCATTTCTTTCTGCAGTGTGCTCATTTCATGCATTTCATGCCAGTTTTGCTTGATTTTTTTCCCATCAAATAATCCAGATGGCCAAAGGATGACAGTTATTGCAAGAATTTGATCATTGGAACTGTGTAGTATGTATGTACGTATCAGTCTTTTGTACCCGATGCTGGCTAACCTCAGGTGTGGCTTAAACTTGCATCGTAATGAGGCTGTGGTAACTTAAACTTGATCTGACTGTGGCCGCACTGTGTTGGGGGTGGGGAGGGGGGAGGGGATGTTCGGCACATGACATGGGAGCCAAGGGGGGAGGGGTGTTGAGGGCGTGAATGAGTGAACAGATGATTGACTGATTGATTGATTAGTTGATTGAGTGGTTGATTGATTGATTGATTGATTGATTGATTGATTGATTGATTGATTGACTGACTGACTGAATGAATGACAATGAATAAATGACGGAGTGAATTAATGAGTGAGGTCTTGTGACGATAATGAAGTGATACCTGAAGGCTGTATGACACTGTATTGCATCTGAAGTATCTTGGCAATGGTAGGGTGAAGGTGTGAAGGGGTGAGGGGTGAGGGTGGTGGCTGAGCACTGACTCGGGTTGGCTGGAGATCAAGTGACAGGCAGCAGCAAGGAAGAAAAAGGCTCTTCACCGTTTTATTACTTCCTGGGGTTTCAGCTGTCGGGTCTCTAATGGAAGAGCACCATGGATGAAACACAGCAGAAATAGCACCTCAATGCCCTTCCTCGCTGCTGCCAACCCACTCGATCACACAACTCCCTGACATGGGTATTAGGGACCACTGTACCAGAAAGCAGCTCCCACAAGAAATGTCTCGATTGTTAATGCATGTTAGTGTCAGGTAATCAGGTTCTCGTTTTCAAGTCGACAGTGAAAGGGCCATTGTAGATAATTAACATTGACAGGAAAATCCTTGTACATTTGAGTTTATTGAGTGCGCGAGGCCTGACACAACACTATGAGGGCTCTTTGCTCACCAAGAATGAGAGGTGGAGGGTATGACGGAGGGAAAAGGAAAGGATGGTGTAGGAAATGAGTGGTGGTGGTGGTGGTGTTCAGACAACTACTAAACGGTGAAGCAGGTGGAGGACAGACTAGGCTACCTGAAATGGGCCTACCTAATGAGCACTTAACTGTAGCACCTCCGAATTGATTTGTACATTGTGATAATCAAATTGCTGTTGAGAGAAAGAGAGAGAGAGAGAGAGAGAGAGAGAGAGAGAGAGAGAGAGAGAGAGAGAGAGAGAGAGAGAGAGAGAGAGAGAGAGAGAGAGAGAGAGAGAGAGAGAGAGAGAGAGAGAGAGAGAGAGAGAGAGAGAGAGAGAGAGAGAGAGAGAGAGAGCATCCCTTTCAAATGCTATGGTGTACGATGTTTGTTCAAAAAGTGTCTGACCTTATTTTTTATCACGACTCTGTCAATACACGTGTGTCACATTTTCACTTTAAACACGATGACATAACATATTGAACAGCATTACTGCAATAAGTTTTGCCTAAATTTTTGTGATACTCATGCTGAAATAATTCATAAGATTCAGCAGACTTTCAGCAATATTGTTTTAGAGATAACACATATTGAAGAATGGTTTAACCAGTTCAAAAACGGCTGAACCTTGATTGACAGTGACCTGTGTTCCAATAGGTCATCATTAAGCTGAAATCCACATGTTATTGACCAAGTGTGTAATTTGATCATGGAAGACCATTGGTTGACTGTCCAAGGAACAATGGGATTAGCTTGGGTTCTGTATGTGCCATTTGAACACATGGTTTGAGTATGCACAGAGTAGCTTAAGAATGTATGCCCAAGCTGCTTTGGAATGGGCAGCAACACCTTTGGTTTGATATGATGCAGGACGTGCTAGAAAGCATCAACATTGATCCTGACTTCGTGAATACTATGACCCCTGGTGATGAGTCTTGGATACACGGCCACATCTCACAAACCAATGCTCACTCCTTGCCGAGGTAGTCCCCAGCATCCTCGAGGACAAATATAACAAATTAGGTGAGAAGCTGGGTCAAAGTGGGTTTTTTATCTTCTCTATCAAGATATTGTGTATTACGCATACACATAAAATGACAAAATAGTTAACAATCAATATTATCAAGAGGTTCTGTGTCGTCTTGGTGAAGTAAGTAAGTTACTCCAATGGAGATTAAAGTTAGAACCCAAAGATTATTTGTTCTGCCCTAAGGTCAAATACTTTTTGAACAGCCTTCACATACCTTAGCATGGAGGACTGGCACCAAGCATTGCGTCGTGCTTGCCTCCTAGTGTTTAAAAGTGATGCCATTGTGTTGCAGGGATTGTTGGGTCAGCATTACTTATAGTGTCTCACTTATGACACCTCAAGCTGGTTGGTTGTCCTGGCTAAGAGGTCAGGAATTTCAACATGTTCCATTTTCAGTGTGTTGGTTGTAAGTGTTGGATGTAGAGTAGTGGAAGGGGAACATCTTGGTGGGAGGGCATGGGAGGGAAGGGGAGGAAGAGGAAAATGAACCATATTGAAGTCATGCCTCTAAATCCCTGACAGATGAGCATGGGCACTTGAATTATTTTCTCTCTTTTTAAAAATGTTTTTCCTCTCGACAAGATGGTGGTGCAAACTATAGTTTATCTTGTGCTTTTAGCTGTACTGTAGTAATCAACCAAAAAAAAAAATATATATGCAAGTAACAGGCCTATGGTTCAGCTCACTTCTACCTAAGCCGATAACTTCCACTACCTTGTACATGTTAAGTAGTGTCACTACAATATTTACAAATAGAAATGAGCACAAGACGTTTCTCAATACATTAAATTATTGTACAAAATGTATTCCAACCCTGTGTACATGTTAACTTGTACGATATCTTAAAAACTACAATAAATGAAGGGGGCATTTATAGGATAAGGGGTCCAACCTCAACTGGCTGGAGTAATCCACAAACATTCTGAATTCTGAAGAAGGCTTACATCCTATGTTGTAATAGAATATGAGTCTTATTGACAATCCCAGATTCTGTTACATTACCCTATGTAAGGCGGGGGAGGCTGCCCCTGTGATCGAAACAACTACTGCACTGGAAGGGAGAGCAACCAACAGTGTGACAGTCACAGGGGAGCAGGGAGAGGAACACACCTTGGGGAGGTGAGGAGGGGAGACAGCCTCCCCAGCCTACCAGTTCATGTTGCAATCATTCATAATAAAAAAAGAAACCATAGTGTACATGATAACATCCTACTGACAAAATAATGACTGGTTATCATGAAGTAGCTGAGTTAATGCGCTCTTGGCAGAGGATGAGGGAGTTGGCATAGGAGCATTCAATCTCTTTCCTTTCTTTATCCTTGAGCTATCATACATACGCAGCACAGGAGATGCAATGCTTAAGTTTTCACTCATTATACAAAAAAGGAACGAGGTAGTATGATAAAATTAGGAAAACAGAATATTTCAAAATTCAAAACATTCACTCATACATAAGAGTGTCTATAACAAAATTCATATCTAAACATTTAATTGAAAATAATTTTTAAATGTGTATACTGGGAGGTAGGGGGATGCACTGTAAAACATGAGAAAAAAAAAGAGAGAGAGAGAGAGAGAGAGAGAGAGAGAGAGAGAGAGAGAGAGAGAGAGAGAGAGAGAGAGAGAGAGAGAGAGAGAGAGAGAGAGAGAGAGAGAGAGAGAGAGAGAGAGAGAGAGAGAGAGAGAGAGAGAGAGAGAGAGAGAGAGAGAGAGAGAGAGAGAGAGAGAGAGAGAGAGAGAGAGAGAGAGAGAGAGAGAGAGAGAGAGAGAGAGAGAGAGAGAGAGAGAGAGAGAGAGAGAGAGAGAGAGAGAGAGAGAGAGAGAGAGAGAGAGAGAGAGAGAGAGAGAGAGAGAGAGAGAGAGAGAGAGAGAGAGAGAGAGAGATATATTGAATAATCTTTTTGACCTTAATGATTTGGGTGGGATGAGTGAGGGGCGTCTGGTGGTAGCATAGGAACTACAAACAGACTCAACACAGGGAATACTAATATGAGTGATGAATGGGAGGAGGAGGAGGAAGGAGATGAAAAAGAGAGAGAAAAGTAAGGGTAGAAGGTAGGAAGGGGCAATTTAGTACAATAATAGGAAGGAAAAGAAGGACCAACCAAATGAATGAAGAAGAAGCAGGAGGAGGACATAGAAGAAGAGGAGAGGATGGCCAAGGTGGAGAAGGTGGTGGTGGTGGTGGTGGTGGTGATTGAGTGTTTTGGGTTCAGGTCATGTGGTGGGCAGGTGCTGTGGAGTGTTGTGTTTGTACATTGAGCTCCCTGAGAAACAGAACCACAGCCCCTGCCAACCTGGACTCTTGTCTAAATTTAAAAAAAAATAATAATAATAATAATAATAAAAATATATAGAAAACAAAAAATAAATATATGAAAAAAAAAAAAAAAAAAAAAAAAAAAAAAAAAAAAAAAAAAAAAAGGTGCGAAAAATGTAAGGGAGGGGAAGGGGATAATGGGGGGATAATATGGGGGGTAAATGTATAAAAACAAAACCAAAAACGTGAAAAATATATAAACACTCCAAGAATGAAACAGCAGGTCCCTTGCCCCACCTGACCTGTGCCCTTTATGAGGTAGAAATTATGTGCACGAAGCTGGACTGATGCTCCGCTGCCCCTCCAGCACCACCCAGGCCCGCCACTGACTGAATTATATGGAAAAGTATATACATAAACTTATCGAGAGAGAGAGAGAGAGAGAGAGAGAGAGAGAGAGAGAGAGAGAGAGAGAGAGAGAGAGAGAGAGAGAGAGAGAGAGAGAGAGAGAGAGAGAGAGAGAGAGAGAGAGAGAGAGAGAGAGAGAGAGAGAGAGAGAGAGAGAGAGAATATAAAGAGAGAGGTAGGAATAAGAGGGATGGGGATTGTATATACATCAGACATTTTGATAAAAGTGAGGTATATATACATACATTTGAAATAAATCTCTTTTAAATAATTTTCTATCTTTAGCATAGTTGTGTACTGAGCGATTCTGGGCCCCGTGTATGGTAGTGGTGGGCTGGGGGGGGGCGGAGAGTCCCTCACCTGAGCCACTAATGGTTGGCACCCTTTCTGCTAACAAAACTAACTTAGCAGCAAGATACAAACATAAGAGTTCATAATAATAGAGACAATATCCATCCATGGGCAACAAATACGTATATAAGGTATCTCCTCACACTGTCATTTCCTGGAGCTCCACACAGTAACTGAGGTAAAAGCCTGAGCTAAGTTTCTTGCTTGGGAGGAAGGGGGTTCACATCACTCTGCACACCCAATCTTCTGCTCATCAAAGCCACTCATTCAACCACATCCCATTCTCAGTTCTGGGCTTTGATACAAAGCCATGAGGGGGGTCTAAGGGTAGCCGAGAGCAGTGGTCTGACTGCACAGAGTGTTGCAGGGTGACTTATGACAATCTGTACAACTGGAGATTGAGAAAAGCACTGAGATTGTTTCAGTAGTCCTACCAGGGATTAAGTTAACCAGTGTATATAGTTAGTAAATGGAATATGATTTGTACTAAATATTAAAATAAGTCTTATGTATGAAACTCCCACCTCAGACAGTCAGCTACATCACACACACAGGAGAGCGGCCAGGCTGAACCCCCACCATGACTCTACAAGAAGGCTCCATCACACACCAGTAGTGCCAAATACCTTCCCTTGCAAACAAACATCTTTTGCCCTGAAGGTTTGAACAATTTCATCATAAGGCAAATTAGCACAAATGGCTGCCTAACACGTATTTAAGGGCTGTCACCAGCAAACAGCACTAATAGTAGATTCAACTGCTGATGTTTTGTGGTTATAACAAGTTCCATCTGACAACAGATTTGAGTATTGTTTTATCATTTGGTTAAGCAATCCAGACCTGTGATGCCACACTGGTGGAGGATCAGGGCTCACACAGTGGCTGGTACTGCCAGTGCTGCTGGGAACGGGGGGAGAGGCAAGCCCGAGCTCTGAGAGGAGGACGTTTGCACTGACCCAAGTTACCGTTACTCAGCTCAAGTTCTGAGGCAGAGCTGCAGGTATCAACTTTAACTTCTTGGCACTATATGAGGCTGTGGTGTTGAGTGCCACTTGGAGCCACCGGGTGTGGAGTGTGCAGGGCACCAGCTGACCCAGTGCTGCCTGCCTGGGAACCTTTCAGGAACTGATTGACGGTAATTTAGTTCAGTGGCACAGCACCACTTGTCAGAAGTCTGTATGGAATGCAAAGTGAGTTGTGGGTGAAGGATCATAGGATGCATTGGGAGTGTCTCCACTCACACCTTCACGTCTGTGCTTCTAAAACACAGCAGAAGACAATGTCACCAAATACTCCTTGGTGAAATGCCTACTATAGTGATAATCTTCTTTGATAGGTATGAGATGATAAAAAAGTAAAATAAATAGATAAGTATGAATCAAGTTGATGAGTCTAAGTTTGTCTTAGACTCTGCTGAGAAAATGCAATGAAAGCTGCAACAGTTCTTAGAAGTAAATAAGCTGCAATACTCGTGGACACATACACTTGATGAAGTGAAACCGTCCATAACACTTTGAGTGAAGAATGGTATCAGTTGGCGCATTGTCAGAACATAACAACACCCGACCTCCCAAGGATGCTCCTCTAACATGATCCTCCACCCACCTAGTAAGGAGCTAAAAATGGTAAAATGGTTCAGGTAGCTTCTGCAATATTATAAGCGCTGCATGTGATCATTGAGTACAGGAAAACGGCTCCTGCACTTGGTTGCTCGTGGTATGAATCTCCCTGACTTCAGACTGTAATGCTTCAACAGTAAAAACACAGAAATGTTACATAACACAACTGCTGCCTAATAGTCAATTCCTCATACATAAAGTGTTAATAACCTATTACTCTTGTACTACTTTATGTTATAAATATATAAGAACCAGCAGACAAATGAAACACACCTAAATAAAAGATGTATTACAGTCTCATATAAAAAGAAAATTATGAGAAGAGATTACCA
The DNA here is from genome assembly GCA_036785275.1 of Cancer borealis. NCBI lineage: Eukaryota > Metazoa > Arthropoda > Malacostraca > Decapoda > Cancridae > Cancer > Cancer borealis. Next base: position 37,808 of record JAXIVD010003104.1, read on the forward strand.
TCCCTGATACAAATATGGCGACTCAATGAGGTTGTGAAGACGCGAGAAGTTGCTTTGGGGGCCATGGTGGTGGTATGGGGCGGGGGGCGGGGGCGGGGGTGGGGGTAGGCATACTTTCATTTGCCAGGATAATCCCTGATACCTTGTTGTCAGAGAAATGAGGGAGCACCTGGACACAGCTCTCTAGTCACAGTTTACACATAAAAATCTGGAAAAAAGTTAGTGTTTTGTACTCCTTTCAATAAGCCTCGGTAAGTGAACTGTATCATGACGTGCTGAGTCGGGGGGTGGGGGTGGGGGGGACGCTGAGCCTGAATTGTGTGACCGAGAGTCATATCCACAATGCTACAACGTAAACACCAAACAACAACTAGCTGTTAGTGGCTACAAGGGGTGCCTGACCCAGCCCCGCTCATTTTCTCGGTGGTCACGAGTACCCACGCTGACAACATTTGTACACTTGGGTCAAGGCACACGCATCAAGTCCACTGTGGGCTGGATGGGCACAGCTGCCGCATGTATCACCGCAGTGGCTGGGCCAGGCCTTGTATACGTATCAATACCCGCATCAGACCAGAGGAGACTCTCGGTGACAGGGGCCTGCGAGGGAAGTGAGCCCGGCAGTGGCCAGGCGCCGCACCAGTTACTGTGCCATTGCCAGTGACGGTCTCGGAGACGCTGCTCTCGTCACCCCAGCACCTGGGTGATGGTGGTGGTGGTATGGGGTAGAGGCAGTGATAGTGGCAGCAGCAGCAGTGGTGTGCTGACTGGTGTCGTCTGTCACTGTCCTGTCAGGTGCTGCCCCACATTCACTCTCCACCACACTGAGGGTCGTCAGACTGGTGACGTTATTAAGACCGTCATGCGAGGTGGTGCTGTGGTTGAGGTGGTGGGCGGGGGAGGGGAGGGGTGTGCTGGTGGAGGAGTGACGGCTGGGGCTGCGCTCACTGGTTGGCTGCAGGGATGCTGGAAGGGCATGCTCACTGGAACTGGCTATTTGTGCCATGGCTCCAATGCTGCTGCCAGCACCGAAAACAAGTTTTTCATTCTCCTCCTCTGATCCGCCCTAGAAAATATGAGAACCAATTCAGTGTGAGTAATAATCATGATGCTCAATACAGTGAGAAGATATGTTTCAGATAACATTAGTCACCACCATGACTGGACAAGTGAACATCTGTAATGAGTGTGGAATGTTACCTGTATTGGGGCGGTGGGTGCCGAGGGTCCTAAGGTGTGCTCCCGAGACTGCACGTGTCCATTGCAGCGAGGGTTGTTGAGTCCATTGAGCCAAGTGTCTGGGTAGCCACCCTGGGGGTGGGAGTCTCGGATAAGATTAAGTGTATACTATCACTAATATCTATTGAGTGAGTACATTCAAACGGCACAGAATTGCAAACTATACAATGGGTAAATAAATACAATATGTTGGTAGCAGTAATAATAATCATAGTGTGTAAACTGAAAAGGAAATAGCAAAGGTCAATGAATATAAATGATTGCAGAAGGAGATGTAAGGAAAAGAACGACAATAATTCTTGTGCTTCTTGAAACAACCTCTGGAATACTTACTTTTTTACAACCCTTATTAGAAAATAATTAATATATTCTTTGTCTGTATACACACATGCCTTACTTTTATGTAACAGCTTTCTATTACTAAGCAAAGATCAACTTAATCACATAATTAAATACAATGAAACATGCATCCTGCCTGGCACCCATCCCTCCTTTCCTCATTAGAGTTATTTCTTACCTTGGTGTCCAGCGGCGGGGACTTGAAGTCAGGTGGAATTTGTGTCAACATGGGCACATACACTTCCATTTCCTGGCTTTCACTGTCCCCCGTCCCACCCAGCTGGCCCTTGCTGGCCCCGGCAGTGGTCCGTTTTCCATTGATGTGACCGTTGCCGTTACAGGCTAACACACGTGGCTGGGAGGTCACGTTGCGGTATTTGATGATGTACACGGTGATGAGGACGATGAGAAACACAAACACAAATGCTACCAAGCCACAGATCAGGTCTGGGGAGGACAGGAAGGTGGCATCAGATTGTGAAGAATATGGAATACTAACAGTAACACTATTGCAGTTACCATTACTTTGGTGCGTCTTCAATAAATACATATTGTTTTACTAGATTTACTAAACTTACATAGTATCTCCGGTGAGATGTCTGGAGGTGATGGCAGAATGGCAGGGATGGTGGCAGCAAGTGGTTCCGTTGCAGTACCACATCCTGTCATTGTGCAACTCCGGACCATGAACCAATACTCCGTGTTGGAGATGAGGCCCTTCACCTGCAACACATGGGAGTTTAGAAGCAATGTAAATCAAAGATATTAATCCCAAGTTTAACATGTCAGCTGATGTACTACATGCTCTTCCTAGTATGAGAAGACAAAAGGATAAAAACCAGTGCACAGTGACGCTACTCAAGAACAGAACACATCCACCAAACTGTGGTGCTCACACACGTCACACTGGAGTGCTTGACTCGCCCTCAAATAACAGCCTTACCATGCCAACACCTTCTTCCCCATCCACCTCCTGCACCTCCCACTTGGACAGCGGCTTCGTCTTGTCCAGTGTGAAGAGGATCTCGTACTTCTTGATGTTGTCTGGCTGTTTGTTTGGTGTCTCCCACTTAAGGCGGATGGTTGAAGCATCAGTTGGTTCATAGGTTATGTCTTCTGGAGCTGATGGTACTGTTAGACAAAGAAAAACAATTATTAGATGTTATGTTTTGAGGGAATTACAAGAGTTTTTTTGATACTATTTGAATAATTGCTCCTTGCATTTTACAATTATGCTATACTCTTTACTTTTCATCTTCTATACACACACACACACACACACACACACATATGAGTTCATTTCCTCTATGTTACAACTATGTAAATACACAAGTTACTAGATCAATACAAACTCTAATGAGATGTAAAAAAGTAAGTGAGAAAGAAGTTCAACATGAACACTTACAGCTCCCCATTGTGATGGCTTGCACTGTAGGGCTGAAAGGGCCGTACTTCTTCTCAGACTCATGGACACGAACACTGAATTCATACGTGCTGAACGGCTTCAGTCCAGTGATGACGGTCTCAGGAGTTTCACTGAAAAATCATGAATTGTTACATTTATTTTTCTTATTTCATTAGAAATTCAATAAAAAGGTATAACTAGTTATATTTAACTTTAATCTGCATGTATAATGGATTCTTGGAATTATTAACACAAAATCTGATAGTTGATGGCTAGCTTATTTTCTAATATAGATAGAAACATGCAAGAGTTGTCAAAATTACATCTGCAGTTTTTCACACTTGATTGCACAATTGAATTACTTCCACAGAATCGGGTGTGAGGTTCCTTGATCCACTTTACAGCCCATAACTTCCACCAACCTGCATATGAAGGCCTCCTCTGCCGGGTCTGAGGAGAGTGTGACTTGCCGGTACTTGATGGTATAGTATGAACCTCCTTTCTTCCCCTCAGCAAGGCGCCAGGACAGGTGAATGCTGGTCTGGGATCTTGGGTCAGCCTCAAGCTATTAAGACAGTAGGAAAGGTATTAGACGTGAACACAGGGATAGCTTGTCATTATAATCTGCATTTGTTTGTGGCTTTAATGTTACAATTATAGCTGAAGGGATAACAATATTTATTTAACTATTAATTTGGTTCTAAAATTTAATATGACAGATGGTACACTTCAGGCTTCATTCTAAGAGTTATATCCTTTGTTTAGTGACTGTGAGGGTGGAAGAAAAGAACAATACTTACTTGATATATATTCCACGATGCAGTTGGAGGCATGGTAGTGTTGGGGTTGGGTGGCATTGTGTGCACCATCTGTTCAGTGGCACCACCATTACCATCACCATTGAATGCCTTCATCTGCACCTCATACCAATCAGCATCTGTAGCATACATACACACAGTGCATTAGTGAGAATTAAGTACACTTTTTTCACTCCATACACATGAAGACAAATTTGATACTCATTTATCTTACTAATTACCACAGAACAATACTTAATATTTAGGTAAAATTTGTGTTGCTCTCTAAAAACAACACAGATGCATTACAGATCCACAACTCTGGCGTCACCCACCAAGGTTATTGATGGTGTATGAGTTCTGGGAGGCAGGCAGGTTGATGTCAGCTTTCCACTGCCTGTCCTGGCGCCGGAACTTCAACACAAATCCTTCCACTTCAGCTTTGTTCTCGGCTGGCAGCTTCCAGTTAATCTGAAGAAGTAAAGAAAAGGTCAGCCCATTTCTCATCTTCCCCTTCCTAGGTGGTTTTCATTTTTCTGACAGAGACAATGTGATCCTTTGACATACATGTTAAAGTAATGCATATTATTTCATACATAGGTATATAATTATCCATGTATACAAACCCATCCACACATACACACTCACACACCTTGATAGCCAGCTTGTTGGGATTATTCTCCGAGGTGTCATTGACCACAGTGAGTGTGACTACGGGTGGCAGAGGTACATTGCGAGGGGTGCGAGAAGGCATCCTAAGAGGCGTCCACGACCAGTTGTTCTTGGTGGGGTAGCCGGCCTTGGTGCCGGCCAGGACCTGAACCTCATACTTCTTGCCAGGGTGAAGGTCTCGGATCTCAAACTGGTGGAGGTCTGCTGACACCTGGAGGAATAAGAATGTTGTAAGAGAAGTGAACGTGGAAGGGAAAGGAGTGTGAGTGTGAGTGTGAGTGTGTGTGTGTGTGTGTGTGTGTGTGTGTGTGTGTGTGTGTGTGTGTGTGTGCCTCACCTCGTTGACATGGTAGTAGTGCTGGTTGGGTTTCCTCCAGTGGATCTTGTAACCCACAATGTTGCCCTGGGCTTGCTCGGGAGGCAGCTTATTCCAGGTGACGACCAGCACAGTGGGGGAGGTGGGAGTGACCTTCACAATGGGAGCTCCTTTGGGAACTAGAAGGACGGGAGAGGGAAGAAAGGAAGAAAGATTCAGCATAAACACCTAAGTCCACTAAACTGACTTGAAATTGAAATAAACACCTTTTAGTATAACAGAGAGCTAAATTCATATCAAAATAAGTAGAAAGAGATAACCCTAACCATCTATACATACAACTTGAGTATATATTCTTTCTTCAACCTATATTTATGCCTCATCCTAATGCAACTTAACCTTACGAAACAAAACGCATCCCCAGCTTACCATCCTCGGCCGTGCTGAAGACAAGGCGGTCTGACTGATCTGAAGGGAAGTTGGTGTAGGCGCGCACAAAGGCAACGTACTTGGTGTTAGGCTTCAGGTTCTCGAGAAGGTGTGAGGTGTTCTGAGACACAGCCTGGTGCTCCATCCCATTAGTGTCTGCAAAGGTAAGGTGCATTCAGGCCAATCCTCACCTACTTCCTTGTGTTGATAAATGATAACTTCTTTTAAAAGGATTTATAAGTTATTTTAAGAGGTTGATAAGTTATTTTAAGAGGTAAGGTGTATATAGTATATAGCTATCTGAGTTTTAAGCAACACTGATCTAACATTATGATGAACTAGTTTAAAAAGAGTTTAGTTGAGAGAAGAGAAAAGAGAGAGAAAGAAGAGAAAGATAAAGTTTCCCAAAGAAGAGCTCACCAGACTCAAAGTAGTGAATGGAGTAAGCCTTGATCTTCTCGCTGTTAGTGATGACAGGGTTCCACTTGAGTATGACTGAAGTGGAGGAGAGCACCAAATGCCGAAGGTTTTGGGGTGGGTCCGGGTGGTTCTTGGACGAGTTGATGACCAGCGGAGCCCAACTGGAGCTGTGGGAACGGAGGGTTGGTGGGTGAGATGAGTGATGTGTTGGTATTCTTGATGAGGGAGAGTGAGTCAAGTAAATGTATTTACAGTAACTGATCTGCCAATTAAAAGCATAATTCTTTTAAGTAAAACTGAGGATATTTTTGTATAACTGTTCACTCAAGGTGGCTGGGAGGGAGAAAACTTATCCATATTCACAACAGACAATAGAGGAAAGTACAAGAGAAGAGGAAACAATAAAACTTGCAGCAAAATGTAAATAAGACAAAGAAGACGAGGCAAAATAGAGGGAAATAAGAAGCAGGGAGACAACACTTACGCATGACCAGCACTGTTGTAAGTGAGGCACTGGTAGAGTCCCGTGTCCGAGGTGATGGAGTTAGTGAAGACAAGCTGGTTGGTGCTGGTCTGGATTATGCGACCTTTGATGTTGACAGTGAGGCCATTTTTGTACCATGTAACCCGAGGAGGTGGGTGTCCCAAAACCACACAGTCCAAGCGGGCAGTTTTGGCGAGTAGGGTATCCAAAGGCTCAGGTGGGGTGATGATTTCAGGGGGCACCATGACATCTAGTTCTATTTCCTGCAGAAGGGAGGAAGGGGACAAGGTTACGTATGGGTGGTTAAGGTGGCGACTATGCTTTCATCTCTCCTCTTTCTTTCCTCTCCTCACCCTTGATAGAGAGTGAGGAGAGTGAGTGTGTGAGGTTCTTGTGTTACTAACCTGAGATATGATGACTTCGCTCTTAGTGGTGGGGTTCATAGACTTAGCAGTGCATGAGTAGCGTCCAGCACTGGTGTTCTGGGCGTTAGGGATGGTGAGTGTTCCGTAGTTGCCCATTGTGATGCCATTGGTCTGGCTTGTGATATCTTCCCATGCCTCGCCCTCACTTATATTCACTGTTAAGGAGATAAGGTATGAGGGAAGGCTTATTAGCATCATTCACAGGAAAAGGGTACATATATAATTAGTTTTAGAATTAGGAAATATAATATAATATGTGTGAATATGTAAAAATAATCCTCTGCTAAATGAGATGACAACATGTTAGAATACTTGAGAGGAATGTGAAAAGGATAGAATGCATTGCCAAGGACAAGTGGAGACTGTCTAGCTGTGACCATCCCTTCAAGGAATTCCAAGAAGCATGAATCAGAACAGATACATCCAGAGATAGACTCACATTTTCGTTGCCAAGAGATGTTTGGGAGAGGCACACCTGTAGCCAGACACTCGAGGATAGCATCTTCCCCTTGCCTGACTTTGAGGTGTTTCTTGGGAGAGAGAAAAGAGGGCGGCCGGTAGACCTCCTCTCCACCCTCCAGCACAGTGACAGTCACCAAGCTGCTCCGACGCTCCTTGCTGAGAACAGTGTTGGACGCCAGGCACCTGCGAGGAACAAAAACCAACACATTAACACCTCAACACTTTATTCTTTTTCCTGAGGTGCTTACTTGATCTGTGAGTGGTGTAGAAAGTTTGGTATTAGGTGTACATGTGCAGTCTCACCTGTATGTGCCTGCGTCGGTGGTCTGCACTCCCACAATGTGCAGTACTCCTGAGAAAGGGGTTGTGTACCTGTGTGGATAAAGAACTCAAGGTCAGACACATGTTCAAAGGTAATTAGTTATAGTTGTGTGTTATAGTTATGAGTGTTGCAGATTTAGCCTCATGTGAGTGCCATTAAATGTTTTTGTAGTTAATGACTGATCAAAATATGTGTATAAAGCATCCATGAATCACAGGTAATAAGAAATATGTATCCATAAGTATTAAAACACTTTTACTAAAATTTTGTATTTCACCCAAATATGAGGAAATATGAAAACTCAAGCTGGAATATTTTCATGTAAGTGAATGTAATGAGTGAAAAAAAGGTGTGAGGTGAGGAAGGTAAAATTATAACATTGTGGCCATCAGTAAACACAACCATGTCCTCATTATCACATTAGGAACAATTTTTTTTAACTGATTACCATAGAATTATTAATTAGAAACATTTCCATACCAACGACTTTTAATAATTTTTTTTCAATGGCATTTCTCAGGCATGCAGAGCAATCATGTTCGCTCCAGAGGGAAAACATTACACTATGATTTAAACATCCACCACTCCCTAATGCAGACACTGTAATGCCGATCTATATTCATGTATTTTAAGTTTGTTTTGGACTCTGCATATACAAACACATGAATGCATCAATAACATAATTTCTGTCGTGAATAAGCATACATATGATTCTCTCTTGCTGTGTCAAAACAAACAAAAACAAAAACAAAACAAAAAATAATAATAATAACAAATAACAATTTTTGATGACTTTCAATTTATGTCCAAGAATTCAGATTTTTATGACCACTTTGCTTGAGAGAGGCAGCAATGAGGAACATTTAGGTGATGGTGGTCCCTCATAATTAAAGCTGATCTCAGCTTTACACTTCACTCAACTCATTCTACAGCCACTCTTGGAAGTACGCTGGATCACTCAATCACTCCACTCCACGCTAACCTCATTACTGACTGCTTCTGGCCACATTAGGTGAATCCTCTCTTTTCCTAACACTATACAGATTATCAAAGGAATAGGTAAGTACACGCAGGGAAATATAGTGACATCTTTGATCAAGGTTTAGGTTCCTTTGGTATGAACAGATAAGTTCCCTGCGTTGGAAGGCAGCCAAATTTTCATAGCATTTCTCAAATTCCTCTGTGAGAAACTAAAACAGAGTGAAGAGATAACAGTACGTCCTTCAGTACTTTGTATGATAGCAGGAATGTCTACACACTCCTGCCATGGCCGACCCCAGCAGGAAAGTGGGTTTCTAAACATAGAGGATATTTATCTTTGCGCCTAGGATAATATTTCCAATTTTCTATCACATACATGGATCAGAGGCACATATCTTATCCTTGTCAGACCATGTACACACATCAGCTTCAATTGACTTTTCATTTGAAGGTCTAGTTTAGTGGTATTTTTCAAGCCTAAATATAGTGTTGTGTGGCTGTGCCCCAATGAGAACATACCACAAGGGAGTGTGCTGGGTGGAGTCAGTGTTTCTGTGGGCGGGGGGCAAAGGAAACCTAACACAGGTGCTGAGGTGGTTCCCTCACCTGTCGTGTTGAGGTAGAGGTTGTTGATCTTGGGTCCACAGGAGTGAGGCGGGGGGCTGGGAGTCAATTTGGCACGAGAGTCGCAGAGCCTCACCCACCAGCACCGTCACGTTGGAGGGGCTCACCACAAAGTTCTTGGTGAGACCTGCAACAGAGTGCTCCCATTAGCCCCAGATTTCTTGGCAACAGTTCTTACTGCACTGTCCCTAAGTAAAAAAAATTTTGTAGTGTTCTGGCTTCAATCTTTATAATGTAACTTGTATAATGACAAGATAATTAATTCCTAAGAACGTCAATTGAGAAGAAGTTGATAAATACAATACATCATAAGTGGATAAATGATTTTTTGAATTTAGCTGTTTTCATAATTGTTATTGCATCATGTTGAGTAATGTTTTGTAACACGAGAGACCAATGAACATGTCTTACACAACTGCAATCACAGAACATCATCACTTTGAATGAAAATGTTGCCTTGATGAGGTTGGTTACACAGGCATTTAACAGAGCACTGCAGTAAGGCAAGTGCAACAAGATAAAACAAATAATTATATAACTAAAACATAATGATATAACATCCTAAATCAACACACCTATACATATGTTTTTTCTTCATTATAACACTAGTTTCTTGAGCACACTGACGCCTGAGACTGAAGGAAAGGAAGGCTCTTTGAAAACCAAGTCAGTCAAGTGATTTTAACTGAACGTATGAGTGAACAAAAGTGTGTTTTGGCAAAGTTCCGTTGATCTACAGGATAGTTATTGACGTTATGGAGTCAAGGTCAGTGTTCCCAAGGTCCTTCGGCTCAGAGGAAAGGCCAGTGGCTTCTTGAGCATGTGCAGGACACCGAGCAAGAATATAAAAGCAATAATCAAGATAAGACTTACGATGAATTATTACAGTGCATGAAAAAAAAAAAAATGCTGTAACTTGTACTGTACTTCATTGTGGGTAACTGAAACTAGACATTCTTTTACACACACACACACACACACGCACACACACACACGCACGCACACACACACACACACACACACACACACACACACACACACACACACACACACAAGGAAACCTCTTTAACACAGCTTATTAACTCACCAACTAATTAACAAAATTCACCCCCCACCAGCATCTCTCTCTCTCTCTCTCTCTCTCTCTCTCTCTCTCTCTCTCTCTCTCTCTCTCTCTCTCTCTCTCTCTCTCTCTCTCTCTCTCTCTCTCTCAAAACACGAAATTACCTAAAACCTTAAAAAAATAGAAGAAAAAATTTTGAACGCATAGAAGTCAGTAAATTTCACACTTTTCGTCCCACCCATTTATGCGCGCGCACGCACACACACACACACACACACACACACACACACACACACGTATATAAGAGCGTGTAACTTATTCCATTTTTCCTTAAGCTTAAATCTATTTCCTCTTTCGACACTTGTGGCCCATTTTTAGCTCGGTCAAAAATGCAATGTTCATGCCGTGAAAGATATACTGAACCGGCCTCCTCCTCCTCCTCTTCCTTTTCCTCCTCTTCCTCCTCCTTCTAGCAGGGATATTTAATGCCTCTCTCTTCATCAGTTACTATTTTTTCTCCTCTTCCTCCTCACCTTCTTTATCACGTTCTGCTTCATACTGACTCAAATTTTCCAAAACATAACAGCCACGAGGGAACGCCAGGCACGTCTTAATATTAATTTGTGGAAGGTAATATATTATTTGGCTTAACTATCTAAGTAATGTTTCAATGTTTTTCTTCTCTCTCTCTCTCTCTCTCTCTCTCTCTCTCTCTCTCTCTCTCTCTCTCTCTCTCTCTCTCTCTCCCTATTCCTCTGACGTGTGTGTGTGTGTGTGTGTGTGTGTGTGTGTGTGTGTGTGTGTGTGTGTGTGTGTGTGTGTGTGTGTCTGCGCGCGCATCGGGTGGGTAAAGAAAATATTATCAACAACCTCCCAATATACTGATAGAAGAATGATATTATGGTTAAAACACACTTGCCTCCCTGTGAAGAAGAGCAACAAGAACAAGAAGATGAGAGAGAGAGAGAGAGAGAGAGAGAGAGAGAGAGAGAGAGAGAGAGAGAGAGAGAGAGAGAGAGAGAGAGAGAGAGAGAGAGAGAGAGAGAGAGAGAGAGAGAGAGAGAGCAGTGTAGTATAGTGTAGTGTGTATGTGTACGTGTGTGTGTGTGTGTGTGTGTGTGTGTGTGTGTGTGTGTGTGTGTGTGTGTGTGTGTGTGTAGTAAGTATAGGAAGGAGTGCGTGGGTATGAGTGTGAAAGTATATGAGATCGGTAGAGAGCAGAAAAGAGAGCCAGGGAGGGGAAGGGAGGGAGGGAAGGAGGGAGGGAGGGAGAGAAGAGAAGGAGGAGGCTGGAGATGGGGGATGGGACGGGATGGGAGGAAGGAGGGAGTGTGAGTGAGTGATGCTACGCACATGAGAAAGAGAGAGAGAGCAAGAGAGAGAGAGAGAGAGAGAGAGAGAGAGAGAGAGAGAGAGAGAGAGAGAGAGAGAGAGAGAGAGAGAGAGAGAGAGAGAGAGAGAGAGAGAGGGCCAGGCTGCCGTCCCGCTGAAAAATCAATGAAATGCCTGACGTGGTCCTGATCACGTGGGTTCATGTGACCTCCTCTGCGCAGCCTCACAATCCCCCCCATCCCTCTTCTTCTCCTTCTCCTCCTCCTCCTCCTCTTCCTCCTGATCCTCCTCTTTCTATTGCTGCTCCTCGTCCTCCTCCTCCTCCTCCTCCTCCTCCTCCTCCTCCTCCTACTGCCACTCCACCTACTAATGCTACTCGTACTGCTTCTGCTACTCTGCTGATGCTGCTGCTACTCCTACTCTCTCTCTCTCTCTCTCTCTCTCTCTCTCTCTCTCTCTCTCTCTCTCTCTCTCTCTCTGTTGTACACACTACTAGGATCGAACGCTCTCCTACTACACTGCAAGGAACTGTTTTATCCATTATTACTAGTGTATGTGTGTATCTCTAGTTCTCTTTTCTTATTACCATCCTACTCTTCTTTCTCATTCATCTTTCTAATTTTTTTCCCTTCCTTCCTTTTTTTTTTTTTTGACTGACCACCATGTTTGCCTTTTAATAGGTCAAAC
>JAXIVD010003105.1:0-49784 GCA_036785275.1 Cancer borealis
TATCAACATTTTAAACTTAATTTTTTTCACTCAACTTATCATTAAAAAGAAAGATATTATCTTGTCAGCTTGAACCGACTGTTAGAATTCCTTTAAAGATCTTTAATTGCAAGTTAAAAAGAAGAAGAAGAGAATGTAAGGTGGCTGTAATCGCTCCTGTACTACTACTACTACTACTACTACTACTACTACTACTACTAGTGATTCGCTGCAGGAATAAAAACGAGGAATAGATAGATAGTACAAGTAGAAGTAGAGAGGGGAAGGGTAATATACATACATACATACAGACAGACAGACACAGACCCCACCACCACCACGACCTTCCAACTCACTCGAAACAAATGAAGGGAAAAAAGTATTTATCTATTTCCGCGTGGTTTAGAAAAAGTATTCCAGCTAATGGAATGAACCTGTGTAGCATTCTCGTGTTCACTATCATCCTATGTCATTCTTATTTTGTCTATCCATACTAAAAGGGAAGAATTGTTAATATTCATCCTAGGTTACTTACTGTCTCTCATTCTCTCCTCATTCCCTTAAACTGATTTCCTTTCCACTCACTTCATCAATTCACCGTTTCTCTTTTTGTTCTGTTATTTCTTATTCCCTGTAATCGTGACCTGAATATAATATGAATTAAAATATAATTGAACTTGATAATGTATGTCATGGGGAAAAAAATATAGACAAAATCAAGTTATACGAAAAATGGAAATATCCATACTTATATTTTTTTCTTGATGTATTTTGGCGGTAAATTTTCCAGCCAGCTATAGTAACATATCATATCATAATTCATAGTTCTGTTAATTGAAAAGTGATCGGTGAAGGAAGTCTTGTCGAGTGAGTGAGTGTCCTACGAAAATATTATCAATTGAAATAGAGGAAGAAAGAAAATGTATACTCAGATATAATAATAAGTAGAAATCTTGCATCCATTTCTATCTCACACTCTTTTGCTCTATTTTCTTCTTAAACTTAAACTCTTCTGAGCAACGATTGAATGATTTTGAATCTTAATGAAAGAATAACTAACATAAAAAAAAAATTACGAATGGTGATAAAAGAGAAGATTACATAGCCAGTTAAATTTAATAGTTATCCGATGATTATATATTAGATGACTCTTAGAAAATGTAATGATAGTAAAAGGCATGAAAGTTATAGGTTGTCAAGTCACATTTTGAAAGCGAGAGAAAAAAATGTTGAGGTGAGAAAAGAAAGTTTGAGGGTTGAAATAGCCAACCATTGTTAGTTAACAAGGTAGTTATGAAGGGAGTGTTGTTATGACCGTGCAAAATTAGTATAATCTTAATAAATGAAAGATATATTGTAGCGGAGAGAGGGGAATAGAAAGAACACTTCACAAAACAAAAAACAAAACTATATAAAATTAAATTAAATTGTAATAAAATAATGTAAAGCAAAGTAATTATTCTCTACACACACACACACACACACACACACACACACACACACACACACACACACACACACACACACACGCTGATAATAGATTGTAAGATAAAAGAAAAAAGATAATCTTCTGAAAGAAAAAAATATATAACGCCTTATCAAGTTGGTGGCTATAAATTCTCTCTCTCTCTCTCTCTCTCTCTCTCTCTCTCTCTCTCTCTCTCTCTCTCTCTCTCTCTCTCTCTCTCTCTCTCTCTCTCTCTCTCTCTCTCTCTCTCTCTCTCTCTCTCTCTCTCTCTCTCTCTAGAATTCGATAAAGAGAGAGAGAGAGAGAGATTATCCTTATCATTTCGTAACTCTTTTTTCCGACTCCAATAAAGTAAGCATTGAGCGAGGTAATTTAATCTCTCTCTCTCTCTCTCTCTCTCTCTCTCTCTCTCTCTCTCTCTCTCTCTCTCTCTCTCTCTCTTTTCTCTCTCTCTCTCTCTCTCTCTCTCTCTCTCTCTCTCTCTCTCTCTCTCTCTCTCTCTCTCTCGCTCTCGCTCTCGCTCTCTCTCTCTCTCTCTCTCTCTCTCTCTCTTCTCTCTCTCTCTCTCTCTCTCTCTCTCTCTCTCTCTCTCTCTCTCTCTCTCTCTCTCTCTCTCTCTCTCTCTCTCTCTCTCTCTCTCTCTCTCTCCTCTCTCTCTCTCAGGTTTAGGTCAGGTCAGGTCAAATCATTTCCTTCTTGTCCTTAAGTCATGATATAAAATTTTTCGATACATTGCAGTTAAAAAAAATAATATGCAAAAAAATAATGATGATAATTATTGATATGACTTCAACGTATATTAGTACTTCTCTACTTACCTGTGTGTGTGTGTGTGTGTGTGTGTGTGTGTGTGTGTGTGTGTGTGTGTGTGTGTGTGTGTGTGTGTGTGTCAGCCTTATGCACTCACTACACAGTCATCAACCTTATAATACGTACATACATACATTGTCTCCTCCTCCTCTTCCTCCTTATCCTCCTCCTTCCTTCTCATGTATAAAGAGATGTATAAGTATTTTGAAACTTAATAAAAACTGCATTTTGTATCCTCTTTTAATACATGTAATTACAACTGAGAATAGGTTAAAGGATTAGATTAAATGGTTAGGTAGTACATTACATTACATGATTTATATCCTACCTTTTATCCCATGTACATATTAGTGATAATCTCCATGACCTTTCTTATCAAATTATTACAAGAGAAGGTTTATCAATTCAACACCCGAAGGAAGTAAATCTATTCGTTATAACCTTATATAAAATGTTGGATTTATTACCATCATAAGGTGTTGTACTTTGATTAACACTTTTTGGAATATAGTCAAAGATGCACTGAAATGTTATTGAAATATACTAATACACTGACACCTGTCAAAGAGGTAGGGATGTGCGGTATCGAAAAAATACCGATATTAGTAACAAAAAAATACCGGTACTCGGTATACCTGATTCCGGTGCATATCCCTAGCTGCCAGACGTAAGATGTTTTTAATCTAATTATGGTGATCAAAGATTTTATGATATATAGTCATTTCTTCATTATAGAAATCAGTAATTGATATTTTTTGATACTTTTTATGCTGTCATGTGGTATTCTTTTTACGTTATGACATTTTATTTTTATAGTCCTTTCTGGCAGCTACCACCAGCTAGGCCGACATTACTACATGTGTGCCAAGGATATTTGATGTGTGTTGTGGTGTGGTAGTCTTCCCGGCCAGCTGTGGTAGAAGAAGTAGGGAAAATGAGGCTTCTATCAATAAAAGAACACCCCAATGGGCTTAAAATACTAATAGCAAGTAAATTAAGTGGACAGCAGGTGAACGTGACCCATAAGACAGGTGAGTGTGTATGTGTGTTTACCTGTGTTCTGTTGACCTGGATGTATGTATGTTATGTTATGTTTTGTGTACGTTTCTATGTATGTATGTTCTGTTCTCTTTATCTGTGTACGTATGTATGTTAAGTTATATTTTCTTTGCGTTTCTATGTATGTATGTTCTGTTATGTTTACTTGTGTACGTATGTATGTCTGTTCTGTTATGTTTTCTGTACGTGTGTAAGTATGTATGTTATGTTCTTTACCTGTGTATCTATGGAGTAAGTGGTATGGGATCTTAATCAAGTGTATCTTATTATTTTCATTTTCTTACCTTACCTGTTTCTGATCTACCTGTGAACTTTATTTATTGTATTTTCATTGCATTGTGTGTGTGGTATTTTTTGGCTAAATTTCAGTACTTAACCAGGTCATACATTTTTTTTTTCATTTGTGCTGCAGGAAATTAAAATTATTTGTGTATGTATGGAAGACGGAGATTAATTAATGTTAGTTACATTTTTGTTTTGGGAGGTAAACTGTGCTCCATTACTGCACTATATTAGAGTAGGTTAAGTTAGGTAGAGTTAAGTTAAGTTAGGAAAAGGGAAGGCAGTAATTAATCAATAGGCAGTGCTTACAGGTACGGCAGCTGTATAAATAGGGAATGACAACGGGGTACGGCTGCCGTATCTGTAAGCACTTATAGACACAGCTTATAAGTGCGGCAGCTGTATCCTCATAGTACTCAATTATAGATACGATACGTGCCTAACTTTTGGGTAATAAAATATAAAAAGCTTATATAACCGTATCTAACCTAACATAACATATCTAACCATAACCTAACGAATGTGTATCCTCATAGTGCTCAGTATAGATACAGCACGTCCCTAACGTTTGGGTAAAAAACTTGAATAACTGAACCAAACCATACCTAACCAACCTAACACAACTTGAAAGATGCTTTACCAGGTAGATAAGACACACGTCGTAGGAATAGTGGATTATTCTGTTGATAACTTTCTAAGTATTTTTAAAATTTCGTATGATGAAAATGTCTAATTTAATGTGAATATGGTGGGTGACGCCGGCGCATGCTGTACCAATAGGAGTACAGCTGCCCTATCTGTAGGCACTTCATATTATTAATGAATACTTCACCAGGTATTCTAATCACTTACTCCAGGTTTAATTAAGGTAAAGAATGAACTATTATGACCATTATGATAGTAATGGCACACCTGCATGATGCAACACTACACCAATCTGACATAGTAATGGCACATCTGCATGATGCAACACTACACCAATCTGACATCATCATGAGTGCCAGTATAAGGTGGCACTCCCTAACCTCACTTTCTCACCGTATAAACAGCTAGTATACTAAAATGACAACTATTTATAGTGTGTTGTTTTTACTCTTAGGTGTGCTGGAAGGAGCTGTTCTGGAGGTGGTTGAGGCTGGAGTCACCTTCTCTCTTCAGGCTAACAGTGCAGTGCTTCACCTCCTCCAGCAGGGTGGCACCGGGAAGGAGGTTGAAGCCTGGCTAGAATGGGAGGCTACTCAACTGCAGGTATAATAATAATAATAATAATAATAATAGATAGAGGTATAGAGGATAATTCTGATTCTTCTTGATACTCTTAATTTTTTTTTTTTTCTCCATCACTTTTTTTTTATGATTTATATTTTTTTCTGTAATCCTACCTTCCTTCCTTTTCCTGAATTCACACTTTTTATGATATAATTTTTACTGTATTCCTATTTTTCCTTCATACCTTCCTTCTTTTCTTGAATACACATTTTTCATGGTATATATTTTCTCTCTCAATCTTTGCTTATATTCAGTGATCATTTTCTATATCAATGAGTCTTTTTCTCTTTTCTCGTAACATAGGTGAAGTTTATTAAATTATATTATTATTATTATTATTATTATTATTGCATCATCTCTGAATCTCCATTAACTTTTTCCAGCCAGTACTCATCCCCTACTTGGTGTCAGTCGTAGGAGGTCGTGAGGACAAGGAACTGAGGTCATCCTTGTCTTCACTCTTGACCACATTCACCTCCACACACTCCCTCAACACCAAGGTAAGTACATAAGGCTAGCACAGGTTGTCTGGATCAAATAAAACTACAGGTTGCCTATCAATTTTTCAGTTCCATCAGTTTTCCGGCTTGAATTTCAGAGCGCAGTTTCAAATTTCCCGAGTTGGCACATCACTGTTTTCAGGAGGCACTGTTTATGTTTATGTATTGATGGCGCTGTACCCAAAATTACCTGTTTGTTCATGCCGGATTATTGATAGTCAACCTGTATATGGTTTTGAGGTCAAGTTTGAGAGCATTGTTAAGGCGGTGAGTTGGATGGAGTGACGACTCGAAAAAATATATAAAAGAATGAATTTGTTGTCTCACTTTTTGTTATTAGTAAAGAATGAGAGATGTAGAGATTTGTGTGAGATTAGGAGAGATATTTGAAAGAGATTTGAGAATGAGAGATTTGAAAGAGATTAGAGAAAGAGAGATTTGAGTAAGATATAAGAGATAAAGAGAGATTTGAGTAAGATATAAGAGATATGAATGTCAATTTGGTTTTTCCTTATTTTTATCTCTATGTATCCAATATTACCATTTTTCACCTTAATATAGGGTTGAGAATCAGGTACAAACACACTCCCAGTCTATTCATTACTACCAACCCACTTTTTTTTTCTTTTTTTTCTATTCCTTTTATTTTATTTTATTTTTTTTCCTCATTAAAAGGGTACTGGCTAAGGGACAACAAATATATCTTAAAAAAAAAAAAATCCCGCTTGTCGCCAGACCCTGTATTAACTTTATACTATGCTAAATAATCATCACCATTACCAATATAAAACATGGTATATATATATATATATATAATGTATCAAACAGGCAGACAGGCAGGCAGACAGACAGACAGACAGGCAAGCAGAAAGACAGACAGACAGACAGACAGACAGGCAAGCAGAAAGACAGACAGACAGCAAATAGGAAGCAACACTGAAAATACAATTATCAAAACATATTGATTGATTTTCTTTATTTTCAGGACAGCATTAAGTCACACCTTTATCATATTATTATTAGTAGTAGTAGTAGTAGTAATAGTAGTAGTATTGTTGGTAGTGTGTCAGAGCACACACACACACACACACACACACACACACACACACACACACACACACACACACACACACACACACACACACACACACACATGCATCCTATCCTTGATCCTTGTTGTGTGTTCAGGAAGTGGATGGCACAGCCGTGGTGGTGTTGTGCTCCGTGCTGCCCCTGCTGAGTGAGCCAGTCAGTGCCAGCCTCCTGCACGAACAACATAGTCTGCTAACCTACCTCACCACACTCAGGGAACAGACGCCATTCAAAGTAAGTTTGAGTTAATAAATCAACTAATTTTTGCATCAACTTGTCCACTACTTGAAAATTACTGTTGCTTGGTATTTTTAGGGACAGACAGACACCAGCATTTTTTATATGGTAATACACAGATTACCACATATAAAGGCAATACTATTATGAAATGAAATGAATGATTCTTTCACTTATCCTACTTATCTATTAAAGGATTGTGAATATTATTACATTTTATTAGTATAAATGTGTATAACCAAAAAATCACATCACATTACAAAACAATAATGGCATAAAGATATATTGTTTATCAGACGGACGGATGTTGAATTCTAAGCAGCGGACTTTTTGAATGACCCTGTCCGCTAACATATGAAATCCGTTACATCAGAAATCCATTGAATCGAGGGAAGAACTCACTTATCACTAACAGACACCTAACATACATTCATTATTTCAGGAATGCATTACTTCGTGGTGGGCAGGTGGCAGCAGCTCCCTCAAGTTATGGGTGGGTCAGGCAGCACCTCCCCCTTCCCCTGCACACTCCACACTGACACTCCTCAAGGCCTGCCCACCCCTCACCCCTTCACAGGCACCTCACACCACCACCAACCCAGCTGACCAGGTGAGGAAGGCAGAGGGTGAGGCACTGGGTAAAGATGAATGTCTTAATGTATAGATGTTAGGTTTGGTTAGGTTAAGTTTAGCTTAGGTTAAAGTTAGTTAAGTTAGTTTAAGTTTAGGTTAAAATTAGGTTAAGGTTTGAATGTATAAACTGAAATAATAAGGTATTACAGTATAGTTTCTAGGGTGTTAACAGTTATTAGTAAATTAACTGATGACATTATCCTTCCAGCATGAACAAAAAATCAATGGTTATCTATAAGTTATATATATCTATTAGTCTAACTATTTTTCTTCATTGTTTATTGCATTACCCAGTTTTCCTCTTCATCTTTCACCTTTAGTTATATGTGTCATCATCCTCTTCTTCCTCCTACTTTAGTTCATCATCATCTACATCTTCCTTTTTCTTTCAGAGCAAGCCAGTCCGAGACACAGTGTCCCCGGAGGCCGTGAAGGAAGCTGAGAAGTATTGGCAGCAGCCGTCCACAGTCTGTCACACACCCAAGACCCAGAGTGACCCCATCTTACCCATCAAGGGGGAGACCAACACCCTCATCAGCTCTGCCTTACCTTACGTCAACAATGTACCGCACCTTGGAAACATCATCGGGTGTGTGCTCTCCTCGGATTGCTTTGCACGGTTCTGTCGCCTGCGTGGGGATAACTTACTGTTCGTGTGTGGTACAGATGAGTATGGAACGGCTACTGAGACCAAAGCCATTGCGGAAGGTCTGACCCCTAAGCAGATCTGTGATAAGTACCATGCTATTCATGCTGAGGTCTATCAGTGGTTCAATATCTCCTTTGACTACTTTGGGCGGACCACCACACAGCACCAGACAGAGATCGCTCAAGGGATTTTTCACAAGCTGGACGAGAACAAACACATTTCTAAGGAGTCTGTGGAGCAGCAATTCTGTGGGAAGTGCGAGCGTTTCCTGGCGGACAGATTCGTGGAAGGGTCTTGTCCTCATCCTGGGTGTGGTTATGAGGATGCGCGAGGCGACCAGTGCGATGGGTGTGGCAAGCTGGTCAATGCCATGGAGTTGGTGCGACCTCGGTGCAAGCTGTGTTCCACCACCCCAGAAGTGAGGTCATCTACGCACCTGTTTCTGAACTTACCTTCCATTGAGCCGACATTAAGGTCATGGCTGCCTATCACCTCCCCTCAATGGACTCCAAATGCACAAGTGATATGTGACACCTGGATGAAGGACGGACTCAAGCAGCGCTGCATCACAAGGGACCTTAAGTGGGGCACGCCGGTCCCTAAGGATGAGTTCAGGGATAAGGTTTTCTACGTGTGGTTTGACGCTCCTATTGGCTACATCAGCATCACCGCCTGCTACACCGACCAGTGGAAACAGTGGTGGCAGAACCCAGAACAGGTGCAATACTACCAATTCATGGCTAAGGATAATGTTCCATTCCATAGCGTAGTGTTCCCTTCCTCGCTGTTAGGAACGGGACAGAACTGGACGACCGTAACCCACCTCATCGCCACGGAATACTTCAACTATGAGGACAGTAAGTTCTCTAAGAGTCGTGGCGTGGGTGTGTTTGGTGATCAGGCGATGGCTACGGGTATACCAAGTGACGTGTGGCGTTTCTACCTCCTGTACATGAGGCCGGAAGCGCAGGACACAGCCTTCTCCTGGGTGGACCTGCAGACCAAGAACAACAGTGAACTCCTCAATAACCTCGGCAACTTCATCCACCGAGCGTTGTCCTTTGTGTTCAAATTCTTCGGAGGTTCCATTCCTGCTGCTCATCCTACCACCACAGACTTTGAGGTGATGTCGGCTATCAACAAAGAGGTTAGGCTATACACCAAACTATTATCCAACAACCACCAGCGTGACGGCCTCCGTGCAGTGCTCTCCATCACCAGAATTGGAAACCAGTATATCCAGGACCAGGAACCGTATAGATTAGTGAAGCCTAATCGATCACCGGAGGATAAGGAGAGAGGAGCAACAGTGACAGCCATAGCAGCAAACATTGTAGCGTTAGTCTCTATTCTCTTAGAGCCGTACATGCCTCAGACAGCTGCACGCATCAAGGACTTACTCGGGAACCCAACGCAGCTGAACCATCTCCCTCTAGCTTTCACACAGCTCCTGCCAAGCGGACATACCATCAAGGAGCCGCAGCCTCTCATTACGCAGCTGGATTCGGAGTTTATTGAGAGGTTAAGCAAACAGTTTGGAGGTGGTGCTAAGGTTGCTAAGATGGAAGCCAACCCGGAGGAAGCCGCTCGTCTGCAAACACTTGTTGAAGCTCAGGTGTGTTGTGTTGGAATTACTTGTGTTATTGATCTGAAAATCACTGTCTTTAGTTTCTATAATGATTTAAGACAGAAGATTTTGCTACAGTTTAATTAGATTAGAAAATAACTCTCTTTGGTTTCTACAATGGTTTAATATGGAAGTTTTTGTTATAGTTTAATTATATTTTTTAACTTTGAGA
Organism: Cancer borealis; assembly: GCA_036785275.1. Lineage (NCBI taxonomy): Eukaryota > Metazoa > Arthropoda > Malacostraca > Decapoda > Cancridae > Cancer > Cancer borealis. Next base: position 9,778 of record JAXIVD010003105.1, read on the forward strand.
TCTTTTCCAAATCAATACGTAAAGAAAATATGATTTGTTGGTCATTTTTCTGAAACTACTCGAGTATTATTGCTTTATTTATTTTTTTTTTTGTGTGTGTATGGAAGTAGAAATGAACAATAGATATATATGATAGGAAGTACTTATTTATATACTTGACCTTCCTTCTCCCTTCCTCCACAGGGTAACAAGGTGCGTGATCTGAAGACAGGAGGGAAGGCAAGCAAAGAGGAGATAACAGCTGAGGTTACTACTCTAATCAACCTTAAGGCACAGCTGGCAGCGGCACAAGGGGTGGAGGCAAGTGCAGCTGGAGATAAGAAGAACAAGAAAGGAGGTGCAGCTGTAGGAGGAAAGGAAAATGTTAAACAGTCTTCTACTTCTCCTGCTGCTCCTGCTTCTGCTCAGTCTAGTACTCCAGCTGATGAGGCGGAAGTGAGCAGGTTACAGGGTCTTGTTAGTCAGCAGGTAAGGTTACTGTGAAGGTTATATCTGCTTGGTTAGTTCGAAGTCTGCTTAAATGATTATATGATTTATTTTTATATCTTACTGAGTTCTTGTATACATTGTCATTGCCACACACACACACACACAGGCCTCTTACATACACACATACACGCACTCCTCTTACATACCTCATCTCCACACCACGTATATATTAATTTATTTTTCTGTATGTATGCTGTGTTGTATTTCACGTCTACATTTCTAATACATGCGTAAAAGTAGGAAGAATTATGCTATTTCTTATACCTTCCAAAATTACATTCTTTCCTCCCATACATAACGATCTTCAATGTGTTCCAGCACTTATTAAGATGATGACACATAAAAAGATAGTGTGATATACACATTATATGCACATACAAAGGCAGTACTCTCTTAAGTTCTGATATTCATTAGTAAATATGCATTAAATATATAAGTATAGGAGATGATACCAGGCTCTTTAGATTAATATTATTTTTATAGGGAGAGAAAGTTTGTATTTATATATGTATAGGAACATGAGCCTCTCCTAAGCTCTATATTGATTAGTAAACATGCATTAAGTATATAAGTACAAAGGAAGAACGGACAGTAACAATCCTACCGGACCTAACGAGGCTGTCTGTTTAGCTTGGCTCTAGGAGATGATACTGGTTTCTATTAGTACTTAGCATTGTTTTTACAGAGAGAGAAAGTTCGTGTTTATATAAGTATAGAGATGATACTGGCTTCTATTAATTAATAATATTGTTTTTACAGGGAGAGAAAGTTCGTGCTTTGAAAACCAGCGGAGCAACCAAGGAGACCGTAACACCAGAAGTGACCATCTTACTGAACCTCAAACAACAATTGGCTGCAGCTCAAGGCATCGATGCGGCAGCTGGAGACAAGAAGAAGAACAAGAAAGGAGGTGCAGCTGTAGGAGGAAAGGAGAATGTTAAACAGTCTACTCCTGCTGCTCCTGCTTCTGCTCAGTCTAGTACTCCAGCTGATGAGGCGGAAGTGAGCAGGTTACAGGCTCTTGTCACCCAGCAGGTAAGGTTATATCTGTTTGGTTAGTTAGAAGCTTCTGCTTATATAATAATCTGATTTATTCATGATCCTATTACTTAATATTATGTTTACAGGGAGAGAAAATTCGTGCCTTGAAGACCAGCGGAGCGACCAAGGAGACAGTAACACCAGAAGTCACCATCTTACTGAACCTCAAACAACAATTAGCCGCAGCTCAAGGCATCGACCCGGCCGCCCTCACAGGGAAAGACAAGAAGAAGAAAAAGTAAGCCAAGTGTCAAGTGAGTCAGTCAGTCAGTCACAATGCAACCTAATTTAACCTGCACATGTATGGGAGAAATATATACATTGATTTGACTTGTATTCTTTTATAGTGATGGTTCCTTCCTTCCTTCCTTCTTGTGGTAATTAATGTGTTGTGTGGGACAGCAGTTGGTGTAGAAAGTAACTGGGTGAGTCGGGAAAGTAGTTTGGGATTCAGGGTTAGTAGAATACTGTTTATTTATTTATTATTTATCTGTTTATGTATTTATTTGTATTTTACTACTTGTCAAATGTTACTTAATTGATCTCATTCATTGGAAGAGAAAAGGATAAAGGAGTTTTTTTGTTTATTTATCTTATCTGTTTAGTATTCCTTCATTGGAAAGACTTCTAAGTACATTTAAATATGATAAAGTTATCCTTACACTATTAATTCACTTGTACGTCCTCATCTATGTAGAATATAGCAATTAAGTTCTGGTTTCTGTGCTATAAAAAGAATATTGATAAGCTGGAGTGAGTACAAGGAAAAGTAACTAAAATAATGATGCCTAGATTTTTTAAACAAGTCTTACAAGGAATGACTAAAGTATGTAGGCTACGAGTACTAATATAATTGTTGAAAGAATTTTGTACGGCAATATTTGTATAGACAACTATTTAATTACTGATCTCACAAGCATCACTCATAACAATGGATTCAATTTCACTGGTAAATGATTTTGATTGAACCAATTGATGCCGTTTTTCTTTAATGGAATTGTGAATATTTGGGAATTATCTACCAGCATAAATAGTTAACAGTAATATGATTGAAATACTTAAATAAACACTTGATAAGCACTTAACATCAGTTCCACAATTCAAGTTTACCACATTCATGCGTGAAAACATTACACAATTTTATTTATTTATGTTTTGTATAGAGTAGTAGTAGTAGTGGTGGTGTAGTACTAGATTATACCAGTTTTCTCACCTTCATATGTAAACCCCATGCTAGTTTTTCATGGCCATCCCCATGTGTTACGTTCTTAGAGGGAATGAGACACCAGACACTATAAATAGATAGAGAGAGAAGGCAAATCGAGAGGTAGTTTTGTATACTTTAATTAGTGAAAAAAAATACAGCCATTACAAGTCTGAGCTGCTAATAGTTCCTACATTTAAGTGTCCTACATGTTCCTACTTTTCAGCCGTTGTGGTGATGGCAATGTAGGATGTTCGTGTGCGCTATAATGTAAAGGTAAAGCAGAGAATCACACGCACATGCACACACACACTAACTTTATGGGTCTGGCGACAAGCGGGATTTTTTTTTCTTGCGTAATTTTGGTGTCCCTTAGCCAGTACCCTTTTAATGTATATATATATATATATATATATATATATATATATATATATATATATATATATATATATATATATAAAAAGACAGGAACACACAGTTGATAATGATCTCACAACCAGACAGAGGAATACATTCTCAGATTTACTAATTAAATTCCCTCATTCTTAGATATATAAGAGAGTTAGGTAACTATATACTTATTTAGAATATCTTATTGCTCATTAAATGGATTATGTTGAATCAAGTTTTCATATCTCACTTACCTTGTTGTATTTTTAAGAGAAAGATAGAGAGATTAGCAAACTGAAAATGTATATATCCTTGTCTGGTTTGATGAATAATTGCAATCAAGAAGCACTAAGTAGATATGCACTAACTAACTTAACTTATGTATCCTTGTAAGAAGATATGTTGGACAAGTATAGGAAGTCTTGAAAAATCCATTGTATTGAATATGTAAAACGTAAAGCAATTGAATATTAGTACAAGTGTAGTTGAGTAGTGTCACTTACTCACATTTACACTGCTATGTAGAAAAAGTTATGATGCTTTCTCTACACCACTGTTCTTTCTCACATCAATCAATCCTTACTTACCCTAAACATTTGAGGCATCACTATAAAAAATCTAAAGCTATGCCAAATAACAGGCAAGAGGCAGTCCATCTTAGCCTCCATAAAGCCAATTGGTGCCAACGGTTTGTGATGTATAAAAAGAAAAACCTTGAAGTTCTGTAAAGGAAGTGTCACAAAGGCTGATTGATTGTTGATGTGGGTGTAAGTAAGTAGTAGTAGAGAGTTGTGGTGCGTGTGTGTGTGTGTGTGTTTGTTTGTATACGGTCTTGGTAGTGAGAAGAATGAAACAGAAAGAGAGGCTTTTTAGAATTATTTGAATGACTGTTTGCAAAGTTTTTAGACCGAATACGAGTACAGTCATCCCTTATAACATTTGATTAATGGGTGTTATGTTGCAGAGATCACATGTAGAGAGAGAGAGATAGTGGTTGGAAATACTTAGTTTATGAAGAATTATTTTCACAAGTGCACATAGGTGAGACAATACAATGGATATATGGATAGAGCAATAATGGACTACAGTATGAGGTTGTATCGAGTAACATAATAGGACAGTTGTTGGATGTGAGTTTTGAGAGTGTAAGGGTAAGGTACATCCAACCACTGCCTTGCTGAGTAAAAACTGAGGGGAGGGATAAGGTGAGGGGAAGACTAGACAACTGAGGGAGATGAAAAGAGTTGAACAAAAAGGAGAATATCATAATACCAGTTGATGTTAGACGAGTGGAATTCTGTGAGAGACTGAGGGAAGGGTGATGTAGAAGAGGAATGATAGCTGTTTAATAAGAGTACTATATTGGGGTGTGTAGAAATAGAGTAATGTAATAAGAGTGAGGTTTGGGGTGAGATAGGTTAGTGAATGGTGATGTGAAAATGTAGTAGAAGAATAGGGTGTCATATTAGAGATACACAGTGAATAGAGAAATGAAAAATGGATGTTTGATGCAAAATTGACACTACAGATGAAAGGTGAAGTGAGGTAGGAAGATGGTTGAAGATTTGAAGGAGAATTAGATGTTTTGGAAGGAAGTACAAAGGATAAGGAAGAAAGGGAGGGAACATCTAGAAATGAAGAAAGAAGAGAGAGTGAAGACAGAGGATGATAGAAAAAATATTGGTTGGAAAGTTTGAGCTTGCAAAATACAACGGCTCTGTATCCTTGTGCTGTACTTGAAGGAGGAGCTCACACCAAGATCTGCAGAGACTCCACGAAGATAGATAACTGTACCATCCATCCATCCATCCATCCACAAAGACAAGGTTGGTGTACACAAGATTGCAAACACAGTATATAGTCACATTTGGAGCTGCCTTGTGTAGGTCAACTGGCTAGCCTTTTGCAGCCTCCTTATGTTCTTATACTCATTGTTATAACTTCAAAGTACTAATATGCATCTACAACAGTTTAATGAAGATCTTTATTTAGTATTTAAGTAGTGTAATACTATTTCTGTATTTACAATCCCTGTCATCTCTTCTCCCTTTATAGTAGATAAGGATATTTCTATTATCTAGTCACTAATTGCTCTTTTCCTCCCTATAATTTGCCTTACCATCACCTCTACTATACTGTCTACCTTTTAGATTAACATAGCACCATATCACATCAGATATCTGGCGCTTGCTTGCTTGCTTGCTCCTTTTTGCATTAACTAACTTCACCCAGTCACACACGAGGCACTAACTTGATGGTGGTAGAAAATAATTATAGTTGCATGCAGTCCCTCACATCTAGTAATCTTAGTTTGTTAGTATTGGGAATAATGCAAATTTTTTTTCATGCTATTGGAAAACAGGTCACAGGCTATAAATAACGTAAAAATAATAGATCCCCTTATGATTGCCAGTTCATTAAAGAAGAAAGAATAATGAAAAAAGAATGAACAAGAGTGTATAGAAGCCATTATGTCATGTTTTTTTCAAGAATGCAGAAATAGTTGGTTTTATTAATTTTTATTGATATATATATATAGAGAGAGAAAACAATTGATACAAGTTTACGATTATATTTGCTAAGGTTTATAATTATCTTGCAGCTTCTGGCCTTGAGCGTGTGAATCAGCAACAGCCACACACACACACCCGTGATGCCTGAGTCTTGAGATGCTTGATACTCTACATTGTCTACAAGGAAGAAGGAAACAGTGAAGTAAGTAGGTAAGAGTTCCGACGATGGATTACCAACTAATTTACAATACATAATGAACTTGTTTGAACGCCATATATATAAAGGAGTGATGAGAGGAAGAGCTTATGAAAGGAAATAAGTAAGTTTGTAGAATAAGAAGAATTCATGTAGATTATATGAGTGGAATAAGACACATCTTTACAAGTGTTAATGAATTGAAGCAAAGTTTGTAATCTATAGAGCTTTTTTCAGAATGTGTGTGTCTATAAATATGCAATGTGTAGGAAGGAAGGAAGGGTAGTGTGAAAGAACACCAACTTTTTTGAATGTGTCGAGGAATTGTCAGTTGTAGTAATTATTGTAAGGCAAGATTAGTTATGACACTTCCATTTATCAACAGGTGATGCTGATTGGGCCTGAAGCCTTCCACTGTCTCCTAATACATCAAGCCAGGAAGAATGTTACTGAAGCCTTCCATTGTCTCCTAATAAATACATCAAGCCGAGAAGAATCTTACGGAATCTCTTCAAAATTAGATAGTTTTTTAATAAATAAGTTTATTTTATGCAATGTTTGTGTATACATTTCCCTTTTTAATAAATGTTTATTTTATGCAATGTTTGTGTATACATTTCCCTGCTGCTCTAGCTGGTAGTGAAAGGGGTTTATGGGTTTCTCCGACTGGTTGTGTAAGCTAAAACCCCCATTAAACCCGGCATATATATACTAAGTTTAAGGAACACTTTGCCTGTAGCTCCGCCATCCCTAGAATTTTGCTTTTTTGATGAAAAACAAAAATTTTCAACGGCGGAGCTACAGGCAAAGTGTTCCTTAAACTTAGTATATATATGCCGGGTTTAATGGGGGTTTTAGCTTACACAACCAGTCGGTGAAACCCTTATCAAACCTCTCATATATATATATACTATGCCGAGTTTAATAGGGGTTGAAAAAACCATATTACATTACAACTCCAAAATGGAATTTCTTTTTTATTCATACAATATTTAACAACTAAATAAAACGGTTCCTTCAAGGAAGGAAAACCTCTTCGGGTTGGTAAACGGTTTTGCAGAAAAGAGATTATTCACATCTCCAGACTCCATGGAAGGAAGACTCCATGGTGGCCTTCAGGTCACTGTCGTATCCAAAGTCCATATTCCATGGAAGGGAAGGGCCTCCAAGACTTCCAGAGTAAAAAATAAGAAGAGATATCGTCTTATTTAAAGAGAGACTAGACTGCCTTCCCTCAGCCTCCCAGTGATTGTAACCTCATGCAAAGGTGTGTAGACAAACACTGTTGACAGGTGTGCTTGTGTATATATATCTCATTTTCTTCACCATTGTTTTCTAAATAATTACTGAGCATTTTAAACACTGAATATGTCATAAAATACGGTAATCCAACACCTTTCTTCCGTCTCATTATTGAGATGGAAGAAAAGTGTTGGGTTACCGTGTTCTATGACATATATTCAGTGTTTAAAATGCTCAGTAATTATTTAGAAAACAACAATGAAGAAAGTGAGAGATATACACAAGTACACCTGTCAACTGTGTTTGTCTACACACCTTTGCATGAGGTTACAATCACTGGGAGGCTGAGGGAAGACAGCGTCACTTCTTCACATCAGAGGCAGCAGCTTCGTCTTGCTTCCACCTCCACCAGGAACATCAATGCAGCTCCTCCAGCCCCTGTAGATAGAAGGACTTGATGTTAAGGATGAAACACAAGACCCTTTCAGTATTAACACAACCTAACCTTCATATAGTACATCTTAACATTTCATTCATGTGAAATTTTTACTAGAATTTTGAGAGGGGAAAAAATACATCTTTAAGCTGTAAAATATGATAATCTGTCAAGCAAGGAAAAAATATCTCTTTTTAAGCTGTAAAATATAGTAATTTGTCAATCTTTCCCCCTGAAGTCTGATACGAGGCAAGTTAAGTCATGATACCCAGCTCCTCACCTTCCATGATAGCAAACACTCCCCACATCTGGCTGAGGGTGAGTGGCTTGGCTTGGCTTGGCTTGGCCGCTCACCTTCCTTCCTCCTTCCCTGGCGGCAGCTGACACACCGTTCCATTGTTAATACGTAGATGCACAACCTGATCCACCCAACCACGCTTCTGCACCTCTTGTAGCCTGTTAAAGTACATAATTACAAGAACAGTTGGAATAAAAGACGTGGAATCAGGAGTATACGTTGTAAATTTACTGTATTCCATAAAACAACAATTAAAAGAGTTATGCTATGGTTGGTTTTGAGTATATACTGTCACACATTTAGTCACTCTGAAGATAAATTAAGATTCATTAGATTACCTGAACTTACATAATACTTTAATAATAAAATAGTCTACATTTAGATTAGATAGATAGACCTAAAAATATAAGACGAGAGAGAGAGAGAGAGAGAGAGAGCAACGAATACAACTGCAATACATTTAATATTACCAGTGCGTCAAGGTGATGCTGGGCTGAGGCTGAGTGTGACCTTGAACGTGTGCATGGTAAGGGGAACACCTCCTTGTTCCAGCCTCCAACCGCCTGCCGCACTGAAGCGATGTTGGCCACACCTACTCAAGGCACAGTGACGGTACCCACCACCCACCAAGTAGGAACCACAGACCCATTAGCCTGGGATGAGAGGGGAAAGTGGTTATTAATTAATTGATTAATACTTATGTTAGACCTACAAGTAATATGTTTTATTTCAGCCTATTTCAAGGATGGGAAAGTGATTATAAGCGGTTATGTTGGTAAGTAAATACTACTTATGTTTGACTTACAAGCAATACTATTTTATTTCACCCTATTCCAAATTAAATTATTAAATAAAATTCTATATATTGATCTATATATCTAGCCTATAACCCATTGAAAGTAAAATATATGGTCCCCTCACAAGAAAAAAAATACAGATAATACCAACTCAGATGGTGAAAATTTAAATGATATAACATACGAGGAAAAATTAATAAAACTGACCGTCTCCGCAGCGACTCTGATCAAAGGCCAAGGCCGCGTCTTCAAGTTCACCCTTCTCCATCTTTATAATTTTAGCTGAAACTTTTGCCAACGTTGATCCCTCACTCCTCATACGCCTCACAACCATCACTGACATACTCCTCGTGAATTATATAGAAGTGGTGGGTGTCTGGATGAATCCTGTAGTGACGTGGATGACCACTAACAGAAATGGAAGGAAGGTTCAACTAAATTTTTTTTTCAGACATCAATATAAGAATAATAATCGTTAGAAAATAAAGTTATATAAATAAATTTCACCGAGATGCGCGCGTACACACACACACACGCACATTCATGATCAGCTTGTTGACCACATCCCCCTCCCCTCCTCCATCCTTCGTTCCGTGTCTACTTCACTACTATAAAAAAAAAAAAAGTCTCCGTCGCCGTCCCTTGCCTACTTTACTGCTAATCAACGACCCTGTCTGTTGGATACTTCATTTCAAGTCACTGCTACCGTCCCGTCTGTACTAGACTCGTTACCTTCCCGGGCCCATCACCTCTCCATCACCCACAGTTGTTAGTCAGACCCACTAAGAACATAAGAACATGCAAATCGATGAGACTGCAAGAGGCCAGTTAATGACCTACACGAGGCAGCTCCTTGTCCCCCACCCTTGGAATAATCCAATATTTATCCATCCCACCTGTCATCCCTATCCATACTGATCCAACCATCTTTTAAAGCTACCTATTGACTCACCACTTACTACGTGTCTACCCAGCCTATTCCAATCGGTCACCACTCTGTTAGTGAACCAATATCTACCTAGGTCTGTCCTGACTACTAATTTCTAAAACCTGATCAATGTAAGTGTATGTGTCTGCACCGTACTTACTTACATATCCTTCCTTGTAGGTAATGCACCTTGTAGGTAATGCAGCCGGCAACAAATGGGGTCTCCCAAATGGACCATTTCGGGGGGGGGGGGGGGGGGGGGGGGGCGGGCCCTTTTGTTGGGGGCCTGTGGGTGCCTCTCCTTATATGACCCCCCACACCCCTTCCCTTAGCTACGTCACTGAATTTAGCCATTAGACTTGAGCCAGTATCATGGCACCCCATCAAGCTGTCACCCGGGGCGGACCGCCCCTCCCCCCCCTCCACCCTCCTTTACTACGCCAGTGTGTGTGTGTGTGTGTGTGTGTGTGTGTGTGTGTGTGTGTGTGTGTGTTTAATAATCCACATCTAGACACCACCACCAACACTAACTAATATTGAGGAAGAAGGGATAGACAAAGGCACTAAAAAAAACATTATCTTATAACGTAAGTAAACACATTTCCTTTCACTACTAATTAAGGTAAACACATCATTTATTTACGTTATGGCAAGTCTATTAAGAACTGTAACAACGTCTTTCTGTAGTACGTTAATTTCTTCTAGTAACGCGTCGGCAGTTTACGTGAAACAAGTAGGAGCATACGACCATATGGAGGTAACAGGAATGAGATGGAAGAAGACGAGGAAAAACGAATGGAAGATGAGGTAAACGATGGGAAAGGAAGAAGAAGAGAGAAGAAACGAGGAGGAGAAAGAGGAGGAGAAGAGAATGAAACTATGCAATGGTAAGGACATAAATGAAAATGCCTGAGACCAGACAAAGAATCTACACAGACACAAATAGCCTCGTACATATATAGAATACCTGAACATCTTACTCTTAATTAAATTCCTTGACGCTATCAAACATACTCTTCACTTCCTTCCTTCCTTCACTACGAACTGACGGTCTCCTCCGAGCTGGTCCTACCGGCCTGTCGACGTGACTCCCTCCGCGCACACAATGAGGGAGGCAAACATCAATCTTGTGAGGTATGAAGCACTACTGATTCAATCCAATTATACTGAATCCTGAGAGTCACCAACGAAGGAAAAGTAAATATTCATATGGTATAGCATCTCATCATTACAGGAATTATGTATTATCTGCTTCCATTGGTAATTGATACGCTTACTATGAACACAAGGCAAATTAAACAGCAGTACTACACGATGATTATACAAGGCAACAGGACGAATTAACAAGGTGTATTTTAATTAATTACCTCAATTATACTAACGAAGAGTCCTATAATAAAAAGGACTTTAAAACGCATACAATAACTAAATCAATGTGAAATACCTTACGTTAAGGCCCGTCTACACTAGGACTGGGCAGTCGGGGGGGCAGGCCGACCGACGAGGGGGTAATGGGGGTGAACGTCCTAACACGAGACAGGCGTTGTCAAAAGCCCGCGCCTTCTCAGGCGGAGTGAAAGAGGAAGTTTCTCACAAATTTTCTCCGAACTTGAAAAGGAATGCCCTGGTGGCTTTGAGAGCTACACCAGAATGCTTGTTATTTTATTATATAAATTGCTCAACAAGATTGAACCTTATATACGTAAGAAAGACACCCATCTCCGCGAGAGCATCTCTTCTGACCCGCGTTTAGTCCGTCACTGACGTTCACTAAGGCCGGGCCGGAATCAAGTCCGGAATCGATTCCGGCGATTCCACTAATGAGTTACTGGAATCGATTCCGGTGAGTGGAATCGATTCCATACTTAAATGAATACTTGCCTCTTCCGATTCCCAGTCGGGACATTTGATTGGTCGACACCTTGTGACGTATGAAGTGGGTTGCCAGTGCGCCTGGCAGTATATATATATATATATATATATATATATATATATATATATATATATATATATATATATATATATATATATATATATATATATATGGAGTTGCCATCCCCACCGCACCTCAGTCAAGCCGTCTTCAGGGGGAATCTTGTGTCGCGCAGCACCATATATGCTTAGTAAATTATATATGAATAATTTTCATGGTTTGATATTTCCTTGTTATACATTAACCCTCCGTGTCATTAAAAGTAAAATAGTTTTTTTTTAAATATTCATACTGATCTTATTGAGACTGTCAAAAAGGTGTGTGTATGCCGAGAATACTCTACGGCGTCCAGCCACCGGCCAGAATGAATACTGGTTGCCGGAATCGCTAAGCTTTGCAAACGAATACCCTCACTGGTATCGTCCCGCGTGGCCACCGACTGAAACGAATACTGGTTGCCGGAATCGCTACGCTTTGCAAATGAACACCCTTAATGAATACTGAATACCTCTCCCCGCTCTGAGTGAGTGAGTGAGTCCCGAGTGAGCGGAGCTAACCTGCGGAATCGATTCCGGAATCGATTCCAACGATTCCGTGGGCTTCGGTATTCGGAATCGTGAATACTCAAATTACCGATTCTTGCCCACCCCTAACGTTCACTCATCCAATCAAATGCCTCTCGCTCAAGACTGCTCCCCCCACCCTCTAGCCCCGCCCACTTTACCATATATGGGAGTCGAGACTGCCCAGTCGGGCGATCCCCCGACTGGGCAGTCCTAGTGTAGACGGGCCTTAAGTGGTATTCTACGTTTTATTTATTTATTATCTATTCATGTATGTGTGTGTTCTAGCTAACTATACACAAGACGAGGGAGAGCTGCAAATTTATAAATGACTAATTATCCTTACAACTACGTCCTTAGTGATATTTATTTTTCTTTTCTCTCCCCGTTACACTAGAAAATAGTTTAGTCGGTTAGTCTGCCTTCTTTCTATAAATAAATAGTTTGTCTTGTGCTTCATACAACACACCAACGCATTTATACACATAGTACATTATCGCCTAGCTTCAAAATTATGATTATATATAACTAGTGACGCTCCACCCATCATTTCATCAGCCATTCTCAGGCTTGTTTAACTGAATATATTACATCAAATATGCACCACCCAGGAAAACTAAATAATTTTATCTATAACTTCTTAAAGACCCTTAGACAATTATATAATTTGATCTAATAATTTCAGGAAGACAGATGAGAAAATACCTTTGAGAGGACAAAAAGGAGAGGGTTGCTGGCCACCTGACAAGCTAACTTCATCCTATCTGGAAGAATAAGTAAATCATTTTAGATCTGTATAATAAATGCTATGCGTAAGTTCATCCCTTGTTTCCATTTTTTCGAGCACACACTGAACACAACTCCTTTCAGAACTTCTATTTTTCACTTGTCTTTTAATTTTCCACACTGTTACACTTAAGTCATATAATTCTTGTATATTTCCACTTGTATAATCTGTATTATTTCTAGACATGAGAATTAACACTTTCTCTTCCAACCTAACTTCCATTCAATCATGTACAACCTATTACATCTTCCTGGTAGTCCCACACACTGCTTTCGTTCTCATTTCCATCTATACACCTTCTCCTCAAATCTCACAATCTCCCAGCTGCGTCATTTTATCAAGCATCATCAGTTATGAAAATGCTATTGTTTAATGGTTCAATAAAGAAATCATTAGTTAAAGTAATTATTATGGTTTATTGGCATACACTTTCCTTACATTAGAGTACATCCGCCTGGTCATCCGAGGCACCAGAGGCATTCATTATGGACTCATGTTGGGCAGCAGCATCCTCATCCTCATCATCCTCATCATCCTCATCTACTTCCATCTCAAACAGTCTCACACGCCGCCTGTTCTCAGATAGCAGCAGAGCCACTTTCCTAGAGCCGGACACAGCCAGGGTGGTGAGAGGTCCGCCCTCCAGCCGCCGGAACCCACTGGCATCCACGAGCGCCCCGGCATCACAGGGCGTGAGACCAGCATCAGCTAGTGTTCTACCTCCATACAAGGCTAAGGGTTTGAGTTCCCCCGCTGCAGCCAACACCCACAGCTGGATGAAGAGAGCTGTGCGAGGGTCAGCAGGATCCTGGGCCAGTACAGACAGTGTTTCTTCAGTGTAGAACTGGGCTCCCATTAACTTAAGGACAGGAGCGGTAGGGCATGGGTCCTGAGAGCTGCTTCGTGCCCCATCCAGCCGGGAGAACACAAAAGGCATGGCCTCAACGTGGTGTGCAGGTCCAGGGCCACCCGAGGCACGGGCCAACACCTCCGGCGTGGTGGGCCAGCGAGCCAAGTACAGCAGGGACTGGCCAGAGCAAGGCAGCACCACAGTGTACACAGCAGAGTCCCTTGGGCAGCTGATCTGACTCACACTCACCTTTGCATCCTCAGCCACTCCCACCATGGACACCCACGAGGCTATAGTGATGGCCTCGCTGATCACCCGCGCTGGCTGACTGGCCATGTTTTCCAGCACACTGGCCAGGTTGTTGCGTTCCTGCACCAGTGAACGGTCACGGTGATGGGGGAAGATGAGAGGGTGGGTGGCCAGGGCTGGGTGTTTCTCCAAGAAGGCCACCCAAGGGTTAGGTCCAGACTCAGGGGGGCAGGACAAGGGGGCGTCCTTCAAGTACTGACCAACGCGCTCAAGACGGAACCTTGGCCTCCGCTCCTCCTGTGAGGCGCCAACAGGGCCAGCTGGGGAGTCCTCCAAGCCGTCATGCAGGAACTCAGCAATGTAAGTCAGGTCCTGCTGAGTTCCCCGGGTCATGTCCTCGGGCACAGACTCCCCACGCACACGCTGCACCACCACGTACAGCCACCGCAGGAAGGCCTTGAAGGTGGTCATGGCTGCATCTATCACCTGCTGCAGCTCCACCGCCTTCAGCACAAAGGCACCGGCCTCCTGCACGGCCCGCCCCACCGCCTCCTCCTCCACCCCCAGCACACCAAAATGGCCATGGCACCGTGCCAGCCCCATCAGTGCACTCAGCTGGTGCACCAACGCCTGCCCCACCGCCTGCACGTTACGCAGCACCAGCTTCTGGATGTTGGAGTAACTCAGCTCGATGGAGTGGCCCAACTTTTTGAGTCCCTTCTCAGTGAGCTCATTGTTCAAGAACAACTCAAACTCAGACGAGGTTCTGCCAAATACTAGAAGCTCCAGGAAGTCTGCCGCCACACCTCCCTCGGGCACTGTGCGGGCATAGTCTGCTAGTTTGTGGTCCAGTTCCAGCAGGATACTCTCCCAGGCCTCTTCCAGCAGAGTGAGGGTGTGGCTAGCATAGCTCATCAGGCCAAGGATCTGGCCGTAGCGGCGGGCCAGCGCGTGCAGCTCATGGTGACGGCACGCCAGGACCAGCGTCTCCACTGTGGCGTGCACCAACTCCCGACCTGATCCTGTGTCTCTCTCCATCAGACAGCTGAGCAGGTGCAGGTCATGGGAGGGTGTGGCATCCAGCACTGCACCAGCACCAGGCACTGTTTCATTCAATTCCACAGTGGCACAGTGAAACAAACCAAAGGCATACAGATGGATGGCAGCTGTGGCTGTACCCACCGTGAGGAGAGTGAGGCAGCTCTGGTCTCGGAGGAGCCGCCCCTCGTGCCAACCTTCCTCCTGTTCCTCCCCGCTGCCCCCGGCGTAGGTCTTGGAGAGTGACGGCAGTGGGGGAAGATAATTATCCGAGGTGTCCTACAAATACAAAGAAAGGATAATTAAAAATGAATTTGAACTATGGAAAAACATAATACTGAATAACAAATGATGGAAGTTGATATACAAGCTTACTTTCCACTATTTATATTGCTATGAAAACAAACCCAGATGATTGAATTAAGATAAGATTACATCTCTCCTTCCCTCTCCTAACACTCACTGCAAACATGGTCTCCTCCTTGGTGGGCTCCTCAGGCATATGTGCTGCCCAGCTCAGTGCTGTCACCTCGGCACTCATGTTCAGCTTGTGCACGGAGCTGCTATCCTCTATGTCAACCAACACAACCTCTCCTGCAAAACAAACCCTAATCAACACCACACTGCTGACCCTATTATGTAGTGTACAGTATAGCATTCTACGGACATGACTAAGTAAGGAGTTGTTCATTTACCATTAATTATTCCTTTATCAAAAAGAAAAGTTGTTTACCTCCAGCTGTTTTATACTTCTTTAAGGCCCAGATATCACCATTGTGCTGCCCCAATTAAACCACATCACACACACACACACACAAAACAATCCTGACACTCACCACACGACAATAACCACACAAACTGCTCCATCATTTGTCTTTCTTGATACACACATATACATACAGAACACACACCGTCCCCCACCCACTCCCCACCCATAGCATCACCCTCACCCACTCCCCATCACACAGCATTACCTCACCCACTCCCATCACTCACACAAGTACTTCTACAAGCACAATCCTTCATAACATTACCTGTAGAGTATCCGACAGCAAGGATCTTACTGTCAGGTCGCCAGGCCAGTCCAGTGACCCTGACTCCCTCCCCGTGACTGCTGATGACCCACACTCGCTGCCATGACAGTCTATGCATCGCCACCTGACCTGCAACACAAGGCAAGGATAGTTAATAAATAAATATCTTACTCTATCTTATTCTTACTCTTGCTTCTGGTACTGAAATTAGCACTGACTTGCAACATAAGGTAAAGGCAGTGTGTTTACTTTTATTTAATTAAGGTATATAAGTTTTGAGTTAAGGTAGGTGTTGTTCCCTTCATCTATATTCTTATCTAGTTATTATAAAGTGTATGTGTGTGTGGTACTATTGGTATGTACATGACTAACGTGTACACTTGTGGACAGCATAACAGAGATAGATGTATATAAAAAAGTTCACCTCCTTACCTATAAAACAGAACAGTACATAAAAAATCGGCTTTTAACACACCTTTGATGTTTGCAATGGCCACCAGATCCATCTTGGGCGACCACACACACTTTGTTATTTCATTGGCAACGTGGCGCTCCTCGACCTGCTTCATGATGCAAGTAGCTGCCATGCTGCCCCGACCCGCTGTGCTGCCCCGCTGTGTTGCCCCGCTGTGCTGTCTCTCACGTGCCGCTGTCTGCAGGATCCACTGGTAGGTAGTCCATAGGTAACACTACTACTACAATCTCACCCTTGGGTAACGCAGAGTCACATCTTCTCTATCAACACTGGGATCTGAAAGTGAATGTTCCTATAACTACAGATGTCTCTATACAGGTTTGCATCACATATTACAATGATGGTTTGACTTTATCATTGGAAATTTTACTAAGATGTATAACCACTCTGTTAGTGAACCAATATCTACCTATGTCTATCCTGAATCTAAGTTTTTCTAGCTTGTACCCATTTCCACGTGTCCTATCCTGACTACTAAATTCTAAAACTTGATCAATGTTTCCTTTATTAATTCCTTTTACCCATTTGAAAATTTCAATCATATCCCCTCTTGCCCTCCTCTCTACGGAGTGGAGATTAAGACGTTTTAACCTATCTTTGTAGGGTAAATTTCCTAGCCCCTGAATCATCTTGGTCATTCTTCTCTGAACTGTCTCCAAGGAGCCTATATCCTTCCTATAATAAGGGGACCAAAATTGAGCTGCATAATCTAGATGGGGTCTAACTAGCGCTAAATACAACCTCAGAATGACCTCAGAACTCCTATTTGTCACACACCTACTAAATTACTCCCTTATTACCTACATCCACCTCTCATATTTAGGATGAGTTAAGTATTTTTATATTTACCAAATAAAGTCAATCAATCATGTGTAGGATGCAACAGGATGGTGTGGGATGGTGAGGCCCAGCACTGTAAGGATTCCTCCGTCCTCCTCCGGTCTTCTACACCACTCCTCTCTTCCTAACACTGCCATTATAGATCCTATCAGCCTGTCTCTTTACTCTTCGTATCTGCCACACTCTACTAAGAAGTGTCCTATGGTCTCCCTGACTCCTCTGCAGGTCTGGGATGGTTTCACGTTAGATTTAGCGGTGGAGGCACGATGTATATACACACTATGCACCTCACTTATATACGCACATACCTACACTTCCACTTCAGGAGTAAGGAACACCACACACCAGCTGCTTTCAGGTTCAAACACACCAGTGAAGGGCGTGAGAAGATGAGGTGCAGGCACACAGCTCATGCAGCGCGGTAGTATACACATATGTTTTTGTTGACACCTATGACGTAACAGATGTTCGACTCCCTCCATACTGACTACTACTTAAGAACATAAGAACATAAGAATTGAGGAGACTGCAAGAGGCCAGTTGATGATCTACACGAGACAATTCCTTATCCCCCACCCTTGGAATAATCCAATACTCATCCATCCCACCTTCATCCCTATTCATACTCTCATCCAACCGTCTTTTAAAGTTCTGTCCTTCAAGCCATCTCGTCTCCACAACCCACACATCGCTGCCAAGTACATCAAATTTTGCATCAATTAGTCTCAGCTCTGGACAGTTCTCTCAACATACAGTTCATGTGGATTCCCTCCCATGTTGGCATTGCAGCAAACGACAAAATGGATCTCCTCGCAAAAGACGCCTGCCGACTCCCTCTGCCCGACGGCGCCACACCCTCCCTCCGCTGCTACAAAAAGATGATACACGCAGCAGCTCTTCTCTCCACACCCCACACCACGGAAGCTGAGCGGCCTCAAAGTGTATCTATCCAGCACTATGACCACTTCCGTCTATCCCCACCAAAGTATCGCCGACATGGTCTGATGGTTCGAAGACACGACATTGTGTCTGCTCGACTTGGGCTTGATTACCGACCAGTGTGTCAAGTGTCTGATGCTGGGGACATTTCTCACTTCAACTGCAAGCTGTGCGACACACCCAATTCCAATTTCCAATAGTCTGCACCACTACTGCCTCGAGTGCCCCTCGGTCAGGGATATGCTGTCTCAGGGTCGACCCTTGCTCAGTGTTTGTGACTTTCTTCTAAAAGACAATAATTTGGATGTCATTCTGGTGCGACACCCACACTTCGGTGGGTGCTGCCCGCTACTCTGTCCTGTGAGTGTGTGTCCTGCGAGACACAGATAATCCTTGTAACAATCAGCCTCGTCACTTCCCTAATGGCGTGTCATGTGTGGCTCGAGTCACGTGTAAACCAAATTATTTTTGTACAACATAGGTCTGCCGCTCTTTGAGCGTAATAAATTGATAAAAACAAAAAATCTCTCTCTCTCTCTCTCTCTCTCTCTCTCTCTCTCTCTCTCTCTCTCTCTCTCTCTCTCTCTCTCTCTCTCTCTCTCTCTCTCTCTCTCTCTCTCTCTCTCTCTCTCTCTCTCTCTCTCTCTCTCTCTCTCTCTCTCTCTCTCTCTCTCTCTCTCTCTCTCTCTCTCTCTCTCTTACCATAGTTTTCGATATTTTCTTTTGTATTATTTATCGAGTTTCTCAGTCTAGTCTAATTTTGGTGGAATATGAAGGAAAAATGGTATTATTGCTGAACATTATTTTTTCTTTTATTGATGCACTTCGTTCTAAAGTATAAGTAAAGTGTTAGGCACCGGACACACACACACACACACACACACACACACACACACACACACACACACACACACACACACACACACACACACACACACACACACATTGTAATACCTAAACATTCTTTGATAGAGTTGGATGCAAAAAAATATAAATGATATATATACAGACATGCAACATAGCTATTGACAAATCACACATTGTCGTTCTTCGGTATAATGTTATATATATATATATATATATATATATATATATATATATATATATATATATATATATATATATATATATATATATATATATATATATATATATAAATAATGAGTGATGATACATGCATGGTTTATGGTATTATAATTAACTCTTAAAACAAAAATAATATATATCTATAAAAAAAAAAATATACATCCTTGAACCAAAAATAACAATAATGATAATAATAATAATCACACTGTAAAATGGCTGTTATATCATGCAATTAAACAACTTCCTTTGACAACACAAAACAAAACATATTAAAAAACAATATAGGGAACACTTAAAAAATTGCATTAAAAAACACACTTCCTTTCAGTTATTTCTTACTCTTAAAAAAATATAAAATCCTATATTAACCAGTTCATTGCAGTCAACAATTATTCATGAACTGCTCAATGCTACAAGACATAAGACACGCGTATCACGTATAACATAACATACAATCAATACATACATGCACGGTATTCATTCCTCTTATAACGAAGTCTCTTTCAGTATAGTCATTAACTCCTGTACTACATCTTGGCGTAGATCCTTACAAGGCAATCGTAGTAGATAGGACTTAAGGAGAAACATACTATCATCTCCCCCTGGTAGCTGATCAGTTAATGTAGCAAATGTATCTTTATCAATATCTACAGTATTTTTGAAAAACTGTTTGCGTCTAATTGGAAGCATCTGAACTAAATGATACACAAACGAGAATACACTTAAGACTAAAGAAATTAAGGCTATAGTAGCCGCTACCATCCATATGTATTTGTATATTTCATTATGTGGTATAATACAACGGTAATGGAAGGTGTTACTAGCGGCATAAACCATTTGGGGTCCAATTTCACATTTAACATTGGTAGGGTAAGCTAGGCGCCACATGTCCAACACGTGGTCCCACCCTTCTCTGATGCCTCCTACAATAATCTCAGATAAAAGATTAATGGATGATATCATGTCTAATATCAGAAGACTTATCACATTGGCTTCTAAACATTCCCAGGAGAGACGCAATCGCCGGCTCAGCATACGGTAGTTGTACATTATAACGACGTCAATATTCCTCACGGCTCGTTCTCGCGGGAGACTTGAAGCTTTCTCAAAGAGCGCCACAACCTTCTCATCTTCATAGTATTTCTGATAGACATGAGGCACCATATACACGAGAGCCATGATGAATAATACAGGTGGTAGATATAAGCCAAAGCCGTTTGTGTACTTCCTCTCCCCTTTGTAATCGACAAAAGCTGTGGTGGTAATGCATAGTCTTAGTTTCCTTTGGTGTTCTAAATTAATGGTTCCCGAGCCTGAACACGAAGGACTTTGGCGTTCCATCTGCGCATATTTACAGTACGCAAATAAAGCCAGCATCACAATTACTAAGAGCCTGTGTAGGAAGACTATGTTTGTGTCGAGCGGCGTGTGTGTCCGCTTAATTAACTCCTTTATCATGGTAATGCTGAAAAAGAGGAAGAAAATTTTGATAATGATTTTGAAATGAGACGGAAAATGGATATAATGATTAATTTTGTTATCTATATGTTATTTATAGTTGAGGAAAAAAAATATTTGTAGTAAGACTTGAAAGGATGTTAGTTAGTTGAAAAAATGAATAGATAATTAAGAAGGTTAGTTAAGATAGATAGTCTATTAATTCAATGTTATTTTTTCTTCCTCACTGCTGCAGCGTAACGTTTTTTTTTTAAAGGCATTTAAGTTTGAATTTATTACTATCATTATTATTATTATTATTATTATTATTATTATTATTATTATCATTATTGTTATTACTATTATTATAATTATCATTGTTATTACTATTATTATTATTATTACAATTATTATCATTACTGTTACTATTATTATTATCATTATAATGATAATTATTATCATTATTAAAATCATTATAGTTTTTATTACTATTGTTGTTATTATTATCATTCTTATTACTATCATTGCAATTGTCGTTATTATTATTATTACTGTTATCAATATTATTATCATTACTATTATTATTATTATCATCACCACCAAATATGAAAATTTTTACGTCTTTATACTTACAGTTTAAATGTTATGTTGCTGCTGCTTCTTCTTCTCCTCCTTCTTCTTCTACTCCTTCTCCTTCTTCTACTCCTTCTTCTTCTTCCTCCTTCTTCTTCTTCTACTTCTCCTTCTCCTTTTCCTTCTACGTCCTCTCCTTCTTGTGTCTTGTCTCGCTCTGAATCGCTTCTTTAAGTCCTTTTATTATTGGTATTATTATTCATCTTTCTTTTCTTTTCTTGTTCTTCTTATTGTTGTTGTTCTAATATACTTGATGTTGTTGTTGTTCTTCTTCTAATATTGTTGTTGTTGCTGTTGTTGTTGTTCTAATAGTGTTGTTGTTGTTATTTGAATACACCGACTGATTCCTTTAATAACTTTCACTTGTCCCTTTATCTTTATCATTCTTTTGTTTTTTTCCTTTATTTTTATGTCAATTATTTTGCTTCTTTAATTTTCTTTCTCTCTTAGCACGGTTATAGTTATTATAGTATTTATTCATAATTTTAGTGATCGTGGTGGTGATGGTGGCGGTGAGAAAACTTCTTACAATTTAATAGATAAAGATAATAATAATGGTTTATATTTTTTACTGTAACAAATGTGATTACTATTACTATTACTATTATTATTTTTATTACTATTATTATGTGTGTGTGTGTGTGTGTGTGTGTGTGTGTGTGTGTGTGTGTGTGTGTGTGTGTGTGTGTGTGCACCGTACTTACTTACATATCCTTCCTACACTCTCACCATCACCATAATGATGAATAAATAATATAATAATAATAATAATAATGAGTATGAGATGATGATAACGGTGTGGTATCGGAATCACATGGCACTGCGATCGCGAGTCTAGCGCGTGATTCTCCAGACCATGGTGAATGACACACACACATGATGTAGCAGTGCTCGTGTTGGAAATCAAAACAACACAACAAGAACACAACATATGCAGGGACCCTAGGATCTGTTGCTTCCCGTGAAAAATTAAGCTTCAGTGAGGAGTCCAGGTTGTGTTAGTGGCTTTGCCAAATGTATCACTAAACCAGATCAATTACCATACACACTCGCTAATACTATATACTATACTAATACTATAATATTATATAAAGTATATAGTATTAGCGAGTGTGTATGGTATTTGGTGCGGTTTAATAATAGATGTGGCAAGCTGGCTAACAACCTCACGTCCTCACTGATGATTACTCTTGCTGTGCACCGCGGAGACTCAACACCTCCGAATCTCATGAAAATTGTTACAATGATGCTTTAGGTCATGCTGAACACGAATCTGGACTTATTTTCATCATTACTATAATATCAAACATTAAAAAAAATATATAGATAAAAATAAGATACAGGAAATACTTTCATTATTCCCGTTACCATCACCTCATATTCATTATTATTATTATTATTATTATTATAGTATTTATTCATCATTATGGTGATGGTAGTGGTGGTTTCGATAGCAATAACTAGCTTCACATCAATGGAAAAATAAAAAATACAAAACTCAAGAGTTTGGTTATATTTTCATACATATAATTAACTGCTTTATTCCTAATGCATTAATACATTACGTAGGAGCAGTATCACAGACTTAATAAATTTTCTTTCTCTATGGCATAAAAAAAAATTCACCCATATCCATAAATATATATAAAGACATACTTCATAAATTAATTAAAGACTTTATATACAAGTCTTTAAAAAAAACTATAATATAATAAAACAATAAAAATGAATGCAGGATTATTAGCTATGCAATAAGCTAAATGGTTCTTCAAAATACATATTGAAAAAGTACCATTGAACAAGTTATTACTCTTATTACTCCTTTCCTCAATACACAATAAGCTCTCGTGAATAAATTAATATTATAATAAGAAAAAAATTCAGAAATATGTGTTTGTTTGATCAGTTGCCAAATAGTTCATGAAATGCATTAAAAAAATGTTTCTTGTTCATCATCGGAAATAATTTACTGGCAGCCAATCGATTTGGTAAATAAATTAATTCTATTTGGTATTAATTAATATTCATTTTGTGCTTGTGTGTGCATCCATGAACACACATACACACACACTTACACAATAATTTTACTATGGAGAGAGAGAGAGAGAGAGAGAGAGAGAGAGAGAGAGAGAGAGAGAGAGAGAGAGAGAGAGAGAGAGAGAGAGAGAGAGAGAGAGAGAGAGAGAGAATAAAGATAGAGAGAAACAGAGAAAAAGTTGCCTGACAATAAATATTTAGCCTTGCAATTGCACTTTATGTAACATTTTGTCAACTGAAAATCTTAAAAAGTAGATAAGCTTTAGAAGTAAAAATTAGTACCAATGTTGATGGTAAAATTTGTAAATAAACGAATTTCACTTGACTCATTTAAAAATCACAACCACTGAATTCATGTGTGTGTGTGTAAGAGAGAGAGAGAGAGAGAGAGAGAGAGAGAGAGAGAGAGAGAGAGAGAGAGAGAGAGAGAGAGAGAGAGAGAGAGAGAGAGAGAGAGAGAGAGAGAGAGAGAGAGAGAGAGAGAGAGAGAGAGAGAGAGAGAGAGAGAGAGAGAGAGAGAGAGAGAGAGAGAGCAATGTATGTGTGTGTGTTTTGTGTATAGTATTATTCTGTATATTTTCAGACTGGACATACACAAATAATTTTCTTTCCATGTACATATATACAGATATATTAAAAATACCACAATACAATGTTAAGATATAGTCTAAATCATATCACACACACACACACACATATATCAAATGCCAATCCAATTATGCTAATCGGTAATAATACAATTAAAAACAGTTTAATACACCTAAATATACGTACACCTGCAGCAACACACACACACACACACAAAGCTTCATTCATTCACCTCACCTGAGATAAAAAAAAAAAAAATAGAATAAATAAATAAATAAATAAAATAAAAAAGAGCTGCATGTATAATCAACAGGTAATATAACATAAGGAAGAGAAATACAGTATTCAAATAACTAGGTTTACACATACATCCATATATTAGTTATCCTTTTGTGCTAGTTATCATTCCGTTATATTATCATTCTACCAGTAACTAAGGAAATGTTGAAATTGACGAGCTAGGAAAAAAAAAATTTATACTGTCTTAAAGGAGAAAAGAAGTAAGAATGAAATTGTCTTTTAGGGAGAGAGAAAAAAAAAAGAGGAAAATATAGTATGCTCTTAGAATCACCAACTCAGCTAAACTAAACTAGTTCTAACATCTTAACTGGTGTAAATTAATTAACCTAACCTACATCTTAACTGGTGTAAATGAATTAATTAACCTAATCTAACCCTAAACATAAAGATTCAGGTCAGAACATTTTCTAGCTGTCAATTCCTTGCTTTTCATCTATATATTTCCAGGTACAGTGCAGTCATCTACTAAGCAAGAATTTAGTCGACACCAGAAACCAGGAAATGTAACAAACAATTTAAATAATGTAAAAATAATATATAAGTTTGACGTCTGTGTCTTGCTTGCCTTTTCCTCCTCCTTTCTTTCTCCTTCTCCTCTTTCTTTCCGAGATGCATTCATTCATAAGATCATAAGAAAACTTGTAGTGTAATATGATGTTGTTTAAGGTTATTTTCAATCTTTAAAAAAAAAAAAAAAAATGTCTGATGCTGTATCTTTAAATAAAATCTTCTGAAAACCTTAAAATTATCAACACAAGTTTAATATTTTAATCACATCATTGTTAGTATGTAAGTTAAAAGTAGAAATATCACAACTAACAGTCATATGTATATCATGTAATAATAATAGTAATCTGGATAAAAACTTGACATAAATAGTTTAGTTTATAGATGTCTTTGAGATAATTCATAGCTGTTTATAATGTGCACAGTGCCAATGAAGAAAGAAAGTACAGTACTAGTTTACAGTGAAAAAGATTCTGACTCATGAAAAGAAGGAGTGTAAACTATATTCCAGTATGATTATGGAGACTAAAAGACGTGCATATATAAAACTAATCACCACATACGACAAAAAAAAACAAAAAAAACACTCAGTTCAAGGAGACATAACATAACATAGCATGACAAAGCACATACACACTAAGCCAGCCAACCAGCAGACATTACAACATTAGAAACAGTTATCATATGAAACATTATTCCGTATCCCTGAGGAACATACGTAGTGATCTTACCTATATATGTTTCACGCCTCAAATCACAACTTGGGGACAACTCAAGCCTCAAGGAGTGCTGAAAGAATGCATTACATTCCTTACCCAATCAAAATCAATACAATCTTTATCTGATCTCGTCTTGTCTTGCTAAAATATATAAAAAACTTGGACACTCAAGCCTCCAGGAGTGTACAAAGAATATATTACATTCCTTACCCGACCAAATAAAATCTCTATCTTATTTCGTCTTAGCAAAATATATATAAAAAGACTCATAGTTGTAACCATTTTGCAGATTAATTAAGGCAAACTGCAGTAATTTGATGTCATTAATCTTGTGGCTTCTTCTTCTTCAAGGTTATTAAGGAAAATCCAATATACAGGAATTCGTAATAATAGTGTGGAGAGTTATTTTTCGTCTCTTTCCTCACAGACTCTAAATTGCTGTCACCAAATACGACAACAATAATAATAATAACAATGATAATAATAATAATAATAATAATAATAATAATAATAACAACAGCAATAATAATAACCCAAGAAGCTAGAGGAGGAAGAAGAAGGTGACAACAACAACAATAATAATAATAATAATAAGTTAATACTGCCTTCTGTGCCATCAAAACAGACTTGCCAAAACTTTTTTTTTTTACATATATTTACTTAGAAATCACAAGCAAAGCAAAGCAAAGTGCCTTACCTTACCTATATTGCATTATTATTATTAGCATTATAATTATTTTCCTTACTCTACCTTAGATACACTCAAAAATATGGAAGTGAATAAAATAAATGAATAAATAAAACATTACAAAAAGTTGAACTGTGAATAATATATAGAAGCCACTAAAAAAAAAAGGGCTTCACCAAAACAAGATCACCACCAATATTAATTAACCAAGGACGTCAATTATTTTGTGACCTCACTAAACCACACCATACCACACTTTCAACCACAAAAAAATAGAATAAAATAAATGTAACTTAACTTTCTTTTACTACCTCTCACTTCCCTTTCCCTTCCCTTCAATCCTCCCTGTATGGTGGTGATTTCTAAACAGGTACATACATACATACATTAATCTTTCAGAAACTTCATGAACCGAATTCCTGAGTGTCTGGCTGTATGGGTTTGAAGTCAAAGGATCCACGCCCATCCATGTGGAGGTAGTACTGTGGAGGAGGAGGAGGAGGAAGGAGAGAGGGAGAGATGCTGGTCAGTACACACACAAAAGATATCAATTCAAGTCCTCTTAATTAAGTTAGACATATGCTAGGTAAGACTCAAGGTTTTTTTTCAAGATAGATAATGTCCTTAGAAAAGAACTGAGAGCTTACTTGAAAGAACAAAATAAATAAATAAGCGCTGTTCAGAAGCTCAGGAATAAAATATTTCCCATCTTTCCCTCAAACTTAAATACACACAAAAAATACCTCTCCTTCCTTGACTCTTAGAATAAAAATAGCTTACTTCATGGTGTTTCCAGAGACATAAAATACTTCACACCGTTTCCACTTCCTTTAAACTTAAATACACACACAAAAAATACCTTTTCCTCCTACAATAGAAATAGCTTAATACTTCATACCGTTCCCACTTCCCTCAAAAACTTAAATACACACAAAAAATACAACCTCTCCTTCCTTAACTCTTACAATATAAACAACTTACCTCGTGGTGTTTCCAGAGACTCTTGCGATGGGATACAGTGAAGAGACTGATCCCAACCTGCCGGCAGTACTGATACATCGCGTCCTCCACGTCCACACTCACCGCACTCGTACACTCGTCAAGGATGGCAAACTGCGGCTTATGGTAGAATAACCGCGCCATCTGTACCACAAAAATGTTTATGTGATTAAGTATATTTTTCTGTTTATTAAATCTTAACTTAGTCCTATCCAATTTTTGTATAAGTCTACCCACACTAGAATGGCAAACTGTGCTACCAGAAAAAAATTTGTCGTAAGATACACTAACTTTACTTACATAGAATTGTAAGTTAGAATTGAATTAAAGAAGTTAGGACATCTGTAGCACCATGAAAATAACTTGAATTAAGACACACTAACTTAACTTCTATAGAATCATGTTAGAATTGAATTAAAGAAGTTAGGAGAAGCCTTTGTATAGCAGGAACTAGGAAATCTAATCTCATCTTCCTTTACACAACCATAAGGAAACAGAGGAAGTATAAACGCAGGTATAGCTTACATAGAATCACAAGACAGAATTCAATTAAAGACATCACGAGAGGTTTATATATATCAGTAATGAATTAAATAGTAATAGAACCATGAAACCTAACCTCATCTTCTCTCTCAAAACTATAAGGGAAACAGGAAGTATAAACGCAGGTATAGGTTAGTCACATACGGCAATCCGCTGTTTCTCCCCACCAGAGAGTACATCCATCCAGTCAGCCATTGCGTCCCATCCACTCTCCCGGTCTAGGATGTGTGTAAGCTGTACTCGGCCCAGCAGATGCCTCAAGTCATCATCACTGGACCCTCGCAAAGCCATGTCTGGGAAGGAGTCTGGGTAGATGACCTGAGCAAAGGAAGAAGAGGTTAAAGTTGTCTGATCTAAATATCTCTTTCTGGTTGTAAGGTTATAGGAAAATTAGGAAGCTGCAAAAGGCCAGTTGACCTACACAAGGCAGCTCCTATAAGAACATAAGAAAATAAGAAATAACATAAGAAATTAAGGAAAAACATGAATAAACTATAATTCTCCTTTCCTAAGCCTTCCTATAGCTTGGCATTAGTGTAACATCTCATAACACTACTGCTGTAATCTTAGCTGTACATAATTCAATCTAGTTACAAGAGAACACACAACCACACAACACAGATAGCAGCAGTAACCTCCACCTGTAATATTAGCTGTACATACTTCAATCTAGTTACTAGAGAATAATGTAATCACACAACCCAGAGTAACATATCATAACACTGCTGCTAAAACAACCACCTGTAATCTTAACTGTGCGTACTTCAGTCCAGTTACAACTACACAACACAGGTAGTAGCAGTCCCACCCACCTGATCCCTAAGTGTGCCAATGGTCATGTAAGGCCGCTGTGGGATGTAGAACAGCTTCCCAGCGCTGGGCTTGGTAACACAGCCTCCAAACACTGGCCACAGCTGTGAGAGAGAGGGAGATAGAGAGAGTGAGTGAGTACTGGCCACAGCTGAAAAGAAATAATGTTGTTCTTGATTTATATGGCAAAATAAAAGAGAGAAAAAGAGAAAGATAGAGAGCAAGAGAGAGTGAAACAGAGAGAAAGCGAGTCCCCACATCCCCCTTCAAACTTACCTCACCAAGAATCCTGAAGAGAGATGATTTTCCACACCCATTGGGACCACAAACCAACACATTCATCCCTGACTTCACCTCAAAGTTCAGCTCACGCACCAACACATCTCCGTTCGGGGTGACCAGAGGCACACGTTCAAACTTTATTACATTATCTTCATTGACCACTGTTCCTTGACCTGGTTTGAGTTTGAGGCTGAGGTTGTCTGTACGTATGATGACAGAGAAGGAGATAAGTACATTTTTTGGGGAGGTTGGGATGTTAGGTTAGACTATCATTTAAAATTTAACCTCACGGAAAAACAATAGATTATCATTAATTCTAAAACTCACGAACACGAACACAACACAAATCTATTCACTTTACAAAAACATAATAATAAATTAAACCTCAACAAGCAACACACACAATACATTACCCTTCAAAACACAACACACAATGGATTATCATTTAAAATTTAATCTCATGAAAAAAATAATAAATAAATAAATCATGTTGTCTGTAACCCAACAACAACAACAACCTAACCTAACCTAACTTACCACTAGATGATCTATTCTCCACCATAGTGCGTTGATACTGTCCGCTGTTGAGATCAGTGAGTACAGTGAGGAGTTCTTGGACACGTGCTGTGAACCCGGCCAGCCTCGTCAACTCCCGCCCAGCTAACACCAGCCTCCCTATGGCCTCGGCAAGCTTAACCAGCATCCTCCCGCTCCTGTAGTAGTCCTGAGGAGATGACAGTGATTGATTAACTCACTCTGGAGGTTAAAACTAATAGGGTTAGTGATTAACTGATTTTATATCTTAAAATTAATAGGGTTATATATGGTAATTTATTAACTTACTCTGGAACTTAAAATTAACCTAATAGGCTTACAAATTTTTTTAATTAACTCACTCTGGATCTTAAAACTAAAATAATATCCACTATACTAACCTAACTTAACCTAATTATACTAGCCAATATAACACAGATGAAGTTATTTTTACCTGCATTCTGGTCTTGTATTCACTCTGGGACAGTCGTGAGGGAGTGAGGTAAGGATACGCCACCACTGAGAACCCAACACAGGTGGCTAAATCTATATGGAGAAAAACATACATAACTCATCTATCACTCTAAGTAGTACATTTTTTTTTGTTTATTATTATTTATTTTTGGTGTTTTTTTAAATATTTATTGGTGTTTTTTATTTTATTTATACTTATTTATATATGTTTATAGACGAATATTCATACTTAAGGCAAGACATCAACTAACTTACACTTGGCGATATTAAGAATGCAAGGATATTCTGAATTCTCGCATCTCTCAGAAAAAATTTAAATAGATTCATAAGTTAAAATAGAGGAATATTCACACTAACTTACACTTGGCGATGATGTTGTCAATGAATCCCATGTTGAAGCGGAAGGTGATGAAGCAGCGGAGATGATTGACCTGAAACAACGGAAACACAATTATTAAATGCAATGCAGTTATGTTATATATTTGTATTAACTTAATGCAACGTGAGATGATAATGGTAATTGTATTTGTAATCTATTGGACAAACTTAACTACTGACACCAATGAAATACTCAATACAATCATATTTATCACAGGAGACATGCAGTGTTTGTATAACTGTATAAACAAACACCTTTCACCCACCGTTCTCCCTTCACCCATCAAACCCAAACACCTTTCACCCATCCCTCCCAACACATCCTTCCCCATTCACCCACCACACCCAAGCACTCTACCCCCTTCCCCCAACACACCCACCACTCACCAGCCTCTTAAATGAAGTCTCAATATTCTTCTTCTCCCTCTTGTTGCCTTGATAGAACGCCACTTCCTCAGAGTTGGTGATGAGGCGAGAGTTGACATAGCGGAAGTCACCCTCCAGCCGCTGCTCGGTGACAGTGAGGCGGCTGATTGGCCGGCGGAGGTGGGTGAGGAGAGTGCCGGATACTAACAGGTACAGGATCATTACACCCGGCGCCTGGTAAGGGATGGGGGCAGATGATGATGATGATGGTGTTAATTATGATTGTGGGTGGTGATGATGATGGGAGAATGGATGAAAGAAAGTATTGAGGGTGAGATAGAGAAAAAGAGAGATAGATATATATAGAGATAGATACAGATAAAGAGATGAGAGAGAAAGTGAGCGAGAAAAAAAAGTGAGAAATAAGAGAAGAAAGAGAGATGAGAGAGTTATGAAGAAGAAAAAATAATAATAAAAAAAAAAAAAAAGTTTGCACACAAAGAATATTATGCAAAGAAATAAGTGTAATAATATAAATAGATCAATTCTAATGCCATTTTAACATTCAAATTACAATCCTTCATAATACCAAATGAGAATATGATGACAGACAGAGAGAGAGAGAGAGAGAGAGAGAGAGAGAGAGAGAGAAGAAGAAATGACAAAGATTACGATGATGTAACAAGATAATGATTACAATGATTAGGCTATAAATATACACACATACACACACACACCATAAAAATAACACACAGCCAAGTAAATGAATGTATTCCCCTAAACTTGATTAGTGATAACAAGATGATAATAGATATAAAACACTATAGATAACAACATGTAGTAGATAATAAAACCAAGACAGATTTATTTATACTCCTTCAAATCATTCCAGGAAATAAAAATGACTTGCTTTCATATAATGTTTTCACCTAAATAATTAGCAAACTTTTCATTATATATTTTCACAAACCTAAAAAGAAATATCTAGAAATGTACGACAATGGCAAAATCAGAGCCATAAATAGATTTAAACACGTAAGTAAAAACACCATAAGAGATAAATTGTATATAAAAAATAAATAAAAGAATACCACAGTTCCACATTATAAAAACATAAGAAAATAAAAAAAATAAGGAGGCTGCAAAAGGCCACTAGAAAATCTCCCTTCAATCCATCCTCTCACCTGCCCGCCAATCGCCTGAGTCAGCTTCCGGACATAGATGAGGATGTCCAAGATAGGTTTGCTTATATTGGAGTAAAGTTCAACCACAGAGTCACAAAACTTCTCCACGTCCTGTGTTAAAAGCTGGTCTGGGTTGCTAATTCTGTTGTCCAGGTTACTCATCTTGTAATACGTGAAGCCTCTGTATGTGGAAAGCGTATAGATAAAAATATGTTCACTAATAGTAGTAGTAGTAGAAGAGTGGAACAGTGGAATAAAAGATAGAAAACTAGAATAAATTGAAGTTAGTGATATTTTTGCTATGGAAATCAAAAAGGAGTGGTATTAAGATATATTTAGTGTATCAATCCACCTACACACACTGGTCACTCACGGCTAAGACTAAATAGTTTGAGGAAGGACTCACCTTAGGTATCTATCATACAGATGTGTTGATAATCTGGTCCTGAACCTCAACTTGAGTTCGTTCAGTCCGTACTTCAAGATATTGTTCACAAGTGAGATCTGCAGTGAAACACACACTTGTAATAATGATAATAATGACTTGTATGGTGGGAAATGTATCTTTAATTTGAGTGGATTGAAGTATATTAGTCTAATTTAATATAATCTACTCGGTAAGTGAGAAAAGTTTCCATTTGTTCCTGTCTATTCAGCAGCGAAAAACACATTCATTAATATAATAATAATAACTTGTGGTGTAGAAAATGCACCTTTAATTTAAGTGAATGGAAGTAAGTTACTATAATTCAATATAATCTACTCAGAAAGTCAGAAATCCTGCCACAGCATCCACACACACCTCCCTCATCCCCTGCCCAGCATCAGTGACACATACTCTTAACTTAACCTAACTTAACTAAATCTAACCTAATCTAACTTACCCCCGGCATAGCAAGCATCAGTTCAACCAGGAACTTCAGAAATGCATTCAGGTCCTTGGATATAATGGAGCTGAAAGGACAATGAAAATATGCATTAAACTTTGAAACTTAGAGATGAACTAGGTAACTCATCTATATTTTACATCTTTTCAAGTGACTAACTCTCATTTATATCATACAATCATTAGAACATCAGAAAAAATTTGGTTTATCTCAATTTATATGAAAGAATACCAACACAAACCTTTCAATTAGTTTAGAATTTCGTTCATCTCAATTTATATGAAAAACACGACTAAATAAATATCATACACTCATAAGAACATAAAAAATTACTTGATCTTAATTTATATGAAAGAAATCAACACTAACCTTTCAATAAGAGTTCCATTGTGTATCATCCAGATGTCACACATGCTTCGGGTAACGAGAGTAGCTGCCACGAGGGCAAGGAAGCCGGCCTCAGGTGTCCATATACCAGGCACAAGGATACCCAGGATGCCTCGGAGGGACTTAAAGAAATCCTGGTTGATCTGTCGAAGGATGGTGATGTTTGTTGAGAAATTGTTGAGAAAGTGATGATAATGATGATAATAATCTCTCTTTAACTGGGGGTTTTTTCCCTCTCTCTCTCTCAATGTGATTTTTGAGTGCATGGTTCTATAGAAAAATGTATTCTCTCTCTCTCTGATAATAATAATAATAATAGTAATATTAATGATGATAATAATGATAATGATAATAATAATACTTACTTGAGCTCTCTTTTTGTCATTGGACATTCCCCTTTCATTCATGACAAACTTCAAATCCTCCGCCGACAACTTTCTGAAAAGTTAACAATTTTCAGGTTAGAGACTTCTTAGAGAGAAAAAAAAAAAAAAACATATACAAATAAAAAAAAATATGTTACGATTAGAAGAACAAAACCTCCCCAAAAAAACATCCATCCTTGGAACTTGACACTTCCTCCAATTATGAATAAGTTATATCCACTACCTAACCTAACCTAATACTACTCACTTCTTCTGGGTGGATGCTTTTCTAACACAGTAGATCCAGTAGAGGAAGGCAGCCGTGGAGGTGGCACCAAACAGCCTGGCATCCCGGGACTGAGATATTGCCGATAACTTACTGAGGATCGCCATGATTCTCCTTCACTGCCTGTAGGAGAGAGAAGAGAGTGAGTGTAATAATTGTATGTATAACCATGTATTTACCTAATTGTGATTCTCCTTCACTGTCTGTAGGAGGGAGGAGAGGAGAGGGTGATGATGTAATAATTATACATGAGGAACCAAGATATTGTAATAACTCTATATGTAATAGTCCTCCACACACAAGCTGCCCACTCTAAATCCATCTTTGATTAGTATAATAATTAAGATTAGTCACTATTATGTAGATATTGGCTCTCTAATGTTAGGATACAAACAATTATTACGTGAGTTCAGTTTAGGTTGGGAGTGTCAGGGAAGCTTGCCCCCCTAGCTAAGAGGTTTTTACACGAGTACAAAAGTTTGAGTTGCTTAAGTGTGGAAAAGAGAAAGATATCATACAACACACCTCCCTTCACACCACTACCAACCCAATACAAACGTCTTCCTGAGTGTCATAAATATCCTATACTTGCTTGCCCCTAAAACCCCAAGACTGTTGGCGACACGAAGAAGAAGAAGAAGATTGTGGAGGAACAGTAGTGATGCAGATTTACCAAACTCAATAATAAAGATACCGGTATTAGGGTATTAATTCTAAAGCAAATCTACCGGTAACGAGGTGTGTTTGGGGGGAAGGAAGAACGGTAAGGAGTGAAGGAAAGAAGGAAGGAAGGAGTGGAGGTGAAACACACGTCGGCAGGGGTGAAAAGAGAAAGAACAAGAAAAAACCTGCTGTGATAAAAAAAAAAAAAAAGCAAAAAATTCATACCCATCCTCACGATTTCGTCATGGAGAAAAAGTGTGTACGACATCCTCATCTTAATTTACACATATTTACAGTAATTAACGTTATTTTCACTACATAATCCATGCTAGAAGGACATTAATACTAACCTCAAGTCTAGTACGGGGTCTCTTGAGGTTGAGAAGTGCTTAAAACCTCTACAAAACCTCAAAAAACTGGAGAATCAACCCAAGACAAGCAGCAGGAAGGAGACCCAGCTGATCACTGACTTCAACTTGAACTTGGACTTGGGTTAGGAGTTACTCAATGTATGTATAGTTTGTAGACTGTCAGTATAGCCTTTATGTATCCTCCAGGCCATGATGAGTGACACGCACACATGATATAGCAGTGCTGGTGTCGGAAATCAAAACAACACTCAGCAACACAATAAGAACACATTATATGCAGGGACCTTAGGGTCCATTGCTGTTTGTGTTCCTTCCATTCCCTTGGAAGGCTGAACTTTCAGTGTCTACGACTGGCGATATTAGGGGCGATGCCAAATGTATCACCAAACCATACCAAACACCACACACACCCGCCAATAATATATACTACACTACTATACTACTATACTAATACTATGTATACTATAATACTATATAAAGTATATAGTATTAACGAGTGTATATGGTACCTGGTCCGGTACAGTAACAAACGTGGCACTCCAGCTAATATATCTTTTTGTCCACCCAAAAAATTACTCTTGTTGAGCAACGCGAAAACTCAACACCTCCGAATCTCATGAAATGTTGTACAATGATGCTTTAGGTCATGCTGAACACGAATCTGAACTTATTTTCAATATAACTATAATAACAAATATTTTAAAAAATATATAGAACAAAATAAGATACAGGAAATATTTTGATTATTCCCGTTACCATTACCTCACATTCACTACTACGTATGTCTTGTATGTGTGTGTTTTGTGTAAATATGAGGGAGTGTATGGAAGGAGCCAGCGAGCGTGAGTGGGAGGTATAGAGACACTAGACAAGGCAGTGGTGGTGGCAATGACAGGACACTCAACACAGACAGACGAGCTTGATAATAGGTTAACAGACACACACAGTAATTGGAGTGGATGCATGTGTAGTAATAACCAGTGTTTAGGTGTAGAGCATGTGTTGTATGCGTGCTTTGTGTGTGTGTGTGTGTTTTCACGGTTGACAGGTGCTAATAAAAGTCTGTCATTATTTCCTGATGTGTGTGTGTGTGTGTGTGTGTGTGTGTGTGTGTGTGTGTGTGTGTGTGTGTGTGTGTGTGTGTGTGTGTGTGTGTGTGTGTGTGTGTGTGTGTGTGTGTGTGTGTGTGTGTGTGTGTGTGTGTGTGTGTGTGTGTGTGTGTGTGTGTGTGTGTGTTATTCACTGTCACAGTCTGCTGCTGGTCTCTTCTCGAGACAGCCGGCCGTCCCCCTATAGAAAGAGCTCAGAGCTCATAGTGACCAATCTTTGGGTTGAACCGAGACCACTCACACACAACACACCAGGACAGCGAGATCACAACCCCTCGACTTACATCCCGTACCTACTCACTGCTAGGTGAACAGAGGCTACACGTGAAAGGAGACTCGCCCAAATATTCTCCGTCCGCCCAGGGGATCGAACCCTGGCCCCTTGGTTGTGAACCGAGTGCGCTGTGTGTGTGTGTGTGTGTGTGTGTGTGTGTGTGTGTGTGTGTGTGTGTGTGTGTGTGTGTGTGTGTGTGTGTGTGTGTGTGTGTGTGTGTGTGTGTGTGTTGAAGTTTTGCGAGTCGAGCTTACTACAGAGACTTCCTGGCTTCCTGCTGGATGAGTGACTCGTCTTACCAAAGCGTGTGTTGGGTTATCCTCATCTCTTACTGCCTGGATGAGACAGTGACAACCAGTCACCTGACGGTACCCCTCATCCCCCCACCCTGGCTGGACTAAGCCCTGGATCTCATCCAATTCTAGATCCGCCTCTGCTACTACTACTACTACTACTACTACTACTACTACTACTACTACTACTACTACTACTACTACTACTACTACCATTACTACTACTACTACTACTACTACTATTACTACTACTACTATTACTACTACTATTACTACTACTACTGCTGCTGCTGCTACTATTTCTACTACTATTACAACAACAACAACAACAACAACAACAACAACAACAACTACTACTACTACAACAACAACTACTACTACTACTACTACTACTACTACTACTACTACTACTACTACTACTACTACTACTATACTACTACTATACTACTACTACTACTACTACTACTACTACTACTACTACTACTACTACTACTACTACTACTACTATACTACTACTATTACTACTATATACTACTATATAGTACTTTCCATCCTCCATTATCTATTGACTTACATAACACCAGGGACTAAAATAATTTCATATCTACCACACAATATCTCACTATTCATATATGTGTTAGAATGCATAACACACGCGCGCAAACACAGCTACATTCATAGTTATAACGGTTTATTATACCGTAACATTACATACTCCTTCCCTTCCCTCAGTTTCATCATAATTCCCCCTTCCTCTCCTCTATCACTCAAATTAGGTATTAAACACACTATCACTGCACGCAAAGCTCTTAAATCCTTCTCTCCTCGCAATTCTACACTTCCTTTCTCATGCTATCTGTTTAAGTCTCTCCTCTCCGTTAAGAACATTTATAGAGAAACTATGTATATGAAACGCAAGTAAACGAGGAAAGAAAAAAAAACTAGAAAAATGTATGGAAGAGAAAAACAAAAAAATACAAGTGAAGATATATAGACGAATGAATCAAAATTTATGAATAATTGGAACCAAACCTAAATTTATACTGAATAAGGAAATGAAAGCAAGCAAGTTAAAGGAGAAGAGAGAGAGAGAGAGAGAGAGAGAGAGAGAGAGAGAGAGAGAGAGAGAGAGAGAGAGAGAGAGAGAGAGAGAGAGAGAGAGAGAGAGAGAGAGAGAGAGAGAGAGAGAGAGAGAGAGAGAGAGAGAGAGAGAAGTAATCTCTCTCCCTCCCTCTTTTTCTCTCTACATACATACATACATACATACATACATACATACATGCATACATACATCTCAACCAAACCGCTATGGAAATAATAAATTAAAATATACAAAAAATATATAAAATAACAATAAAAAGATGAAAACTTTGAATAATCTAAAAAAAAAAAAAAAAAAAACACTGGTAAGGATGTTTAAGTAAAATAAACTTAACTATCATATACCTATGTGTATATGTGTATGTATGTATGTGTATGTATATGTAAAAGTGTATAAAAATAGACTAGTTGGTGCCTCAGGGCAGACAGAAGGTGATGAGACTATATAAGCAGTGGAGGTCTGGGAGGAAACTTCACATTCCAGTAGTGTCTCTCGTGCTGTAAGGTTGTAGTGGCGGTGGCTGTAGTGCCTTGCTTTACTTTGCGTGTTGCGTGCGTGTTGCGTGCGTTTTTGCGTGCGTTTTGCGTGTGTGCGTGTGTGTATATCAGTGTTTAAGATTACCTATAAAAATCTGTGGCTGGTTACAATCCTATATAAATACATCATAATGAATTTAACGGTGAGTATCTATAGATTAATAATGTATAATTAGTATAGTAATGTATGTATTATAATATTTTGATCTGTTGTATATATATTTTTTTCGCTTATTCTTGTTTTAGTGTTATATCTATTATATTCATCATTATCATTATTATTATTATTAATTTTTTTTTCTTCTATTTTCTGATTCGTTCAATTTATTTCCAATCATTGTTTTTTATTTATCAATATTTTTTATTTTATTTTTTATGTAATTTCGTCATGATGCACAAAAGTATGCATTAGTCATTAGTGTATAAAACAAGAATAATTTCCGGTGTGTGTGTGTGTGTGTGTGTGTGTGTGTGTGTGTGTGTGTGTGTGTGTGTGTGTGTGTGTGTGTGTGTGTGTGGATATTGTATGATATTATTTCTCTCTCTCTCTCTCTCTCTCTCTCTCTCTCTCTCTCTCTCTCTCTCTCTCTCTCTCTCTCTCTCTCTCTCTCTCTCTCTCTCTCTCTCTCTCTCTCATATTTTTTCATAATACATTGATTTTTATTTTACTAATAATTAATTGATATCAGGTACTTGTCAGCATCAGTCTTTGTTATATTAATTAATGTTCATAATTATAACATATATTAACGCCTTTCTTAATGAAGTGCAAATTTAATATAAAAAGTTATTTGTTAGATTGCTGGAGCAGAATATTTATAGCGAAGGAGGAGGAGGAGGAGGAGGAGGAGGAGGAGGAGGAGGAGGAGGAGGAGGAGGAGGAGGAGGAGGAGGAGGAGGAGGAAGAAGAGGAGGAATGATAATAATAATAATAACAACAACAACAACAACAACAACAACAACAACAACAACAACAACAACAAAAATACGTAACAAGAACAAATATATTAAGCAATAAAAAAAAAGAAGCAAAATGATGACAGTGGTGGTCGTTGTGGTGATGAGGCTGTTACGAAGCTGTTACTGTATGTATGTATATGTGTATGTGTGTGTGTATGTGTATATGTGTGTGTGTGTGTTGTGTGTGTGTGTGTGTGTGTGTGTGTGTGTGTGTGTGTGTGTGTGTGTGTGTGTGTGTGTGGTGTGTAGCCTGGAGCGTCTAGCCTTTCACTATTAGTCCTTGAACCACCTCCTCTTCCTTCCCTTCTACTGCTAAATAGAAGGGATAGGGGATACGAGAGAGAGAGAGAGAGAGAGAGAGAGAGAGAGAGAGAGAGAGAGAGAGAGAGAGAGAGAGAGAGAGAGAGAGAGAGAGAGAGAGAGAGAGAGAGAGAGAGAGAGAGAGAGAGAGAGAGAGAGAGAGAGAGAGAGAAAAAAAAATAAAATAAAAGCTAAAGTTAAATCTCATATAAAAACAAGGAAATAATTACATAGGAAGGAAGGAAGGAAGGAAGGGGTGAAGATAAGATAAGATAAGATAAGATAAATAATAAATACAATAATACAAATCACCGTAATTACAAACAAACAATGACAATGCAAATCATCAATCATTTCGTCTAATCACCTATACATTACGCAGAGGAGAAATGATAATGAGGGAACAATTTCATATTCCGCGCGTAAACAAGAAGAGAAAAAGATGACGGTCGGAACTATTAAAATCAAACCCATTAAAATAGTAGTAGTAGTAGTAGTAGTAGTAGTAGTAATAGTAATAATAGCAACAGTAGTAAGCAATAGAGCACTATGACCACAAAGGTTGCATCGAAAACAGCATACCAGAGAGATGAAAAAAACTGGATCTAGCTGGGTGACGCTGGGATGCTGGCGGCTCCTGGGATGAATGATCTCTGCAAGGAGGGAG